>APFE030319547.1:0-17270 GCA_000404065.3 Pinus taeda
TTTGGGCTTCGGATTTGCAGATCCAAAGTCTCGCTTCTTCTGTTTGAACTTTTGCTCGATTTTGACAGCGTATCGGTACGCCATGCCGAGTGAGGAGATGTTCAAGAACTCCATCTCTTCCTAGATGTATCTGTGTAGGCAGCTGCGGTATTTGAGTACCAGATTGAGATCAGAATCTTTGATACCCAACTGTGTGCGAAGGGTATGAAAAATGTTTGTGAACTCTGGCACATCTTGATCCCTTCCTTGCCATAGCGTGGTCCATTTGATGTATTTGTCCTCATAGCTTTTGACAAGGTAGTACTGCGCCTTGATGGCATCCCGAAATGAATCCCAAGTGGGTGCGGTTGAAAATAGTGAGCCCGTATTTTTATCCTTCTACTCGCAGTAGGTTTCCCACCAGTCCTTGATGTGGGGGGCTGCTTTGAGAAGAGCGAAAACAATCTTTTCCCGACTTGAAAATTGATGAACAGAAAAATAACCCTCTAGCAGATTTAACCATTTATCTACGGCATCTGCGTCTATTTTACCCTCGAAGATGGGGATTTCAAAATTACCTTATACCTTAAAGGGCATGGCGTTTCCAGAGTAGCTGCTGGAAGCCGGTGCGTCACCTCTAGGTAGTCGTGGAAGGATCTGCGCAAAGCTATCCATCATCGCGTTCCGTTGTCGCTCGAGGGCTTCTTCGAGCAAGATTTTGATGGGATCTCCTGCCCCCTCGCCTTTCTTCTCATCCGCCATGGGAGGCCGTCGGGATTTGCGAGGCTGGTCTTGCAAAGGTTCAACCAGTTCAAGCCCTAACTCCTTATATCCCGACCTTGTTGGGGACATGCAAAGAAAAACAGAGAAAAAGCAGAACGCTCTGATACCACTGATCCAGATTTAAACAGGAACGCAACCAATTACAGAGATAACCATATACGCAAAAGATGCAGCGGAAATAACACTTCATTTCATTAATGGAAAATACCGAAATATGCTTACAACCAGAATTGGAATAAACCAGCTAGGACGATGGTAGCTTATCTCTGAGAGAGATGTGCGGCTACATGTCTCTGAACTGTTCCGAACTTGTGTTACAATGAGGTCGAAGGCCTATTTATTGTTGAGAAACAATGGAAAACCCTTCACATTCCAAAACCTACCCCTAGAAGTTGAAACGCCAAATTGTGGGCCCCGTTTTGGGTAAATTGGTACATCAATTTCCCGGGGTCGTAACTTTGGCATACGATCTCCGTTTGATGCGTATGATAGCTCGTTAGAAAGATCTATCCGAGAACTACCACTTTCCCCAGATTTCCCAAAAAACCTCGTTTAGGGCCTCAAAATGGCTCCGGAAGTTCAGGACCCGGAAAAAACTACTAAAAATAGTAAATTGTGCTACAATTACGGAAACTGAAAAACTAAAAGAGACAGTTGCGGGGGTCCAAATGGGATAGGTGGGTGGCCACCAACATCCACCTGGATCAATGTATCCATTGTTCTGTAATGCACGCTATGTGGCTTCTCTCTCAATTTGCACAACTCATGCACACACAATAAATAAAACCAAATGGATACAATGCATGGCCATTTAAAAATAACACTCAACACCATATTTGACTAGATCGCTCACTAAGATCATAACTCGATCAATCGATGCATTTAGAGAAGACCACATCAAGTGCAATGATTACATTCCATAACCAACGTGAGACTGAATCAAGTGAACAATACATATCTCAACAATTCACATTGCTCAACGATTACTTTATGACTAGATTAATGCCATTAATGCTCAATCACAATCAATGCATTCTACAAGCCGTAGAGCAGATCCATTGGTTAATTACTCGATGACTAATTTTGATCACTACACCATCACATGAAGAATTAATATGTTCACACCATTCACTAGAGACTAGATTAGCCAAAATGTTGAAAACCACCTCATTCAAACCTTCCAATCTTTACCTTGGGAAATTACCGAGGTTTGTACTTGCAATATTTCATTTTTGTGCCTACAGCAAACCGCATTGGCATAGAATTGGTAGCCAACAATAAACTACACTAGCACAGAGGCAGTAGAGCATAACACTGAGTTAGTGTCACTCTGTGGCCTCTACTAGACTGCGTTAGTTCCCTAAGGCATGGAAAAATCACAAATAATTTCCCAGAAATTTCCGCCACTTCATCATCACATCCTTAAGGACCTTTAAGACTTGTGCACACTTCAACAACACATTAGTAAACCTTGACATCATCACAAGCTCCAAAATCCCATTGACATCAATGCCAACACAACTCGCACCATGTTGACATCAATGCGAACACCATTCTGCCAACATTCTCCCCCCCTTGGCATTGATGGAAACCTTTATCCACACACCCAAAATAATCTTCATCACTGTTATCTTCTCTAATTGGAAAACCTTCACTCTTTCTCAAGTGGCTGTTTCACTCTGGGAACCTTCAACCGTACATCCAAATTGATCTTCATCACTGCTATCTTCTCTGGATGTCTAGTCTTCACTCTTATTCAAGTGGTCATGTCACTCTCCCCCTTGGACATCAATGGAGAAGGGTGGCCCAAATCAAATTGAAACACCATGCTGACATACTCAATACACCATGTAGATATCAATAAATAATGTTGATACTAATTAATTCGCTTATGAAACAAGATCAACAACCAACATCACTACAAACTAGTCACGAGGAACCAAAGAAAATACTATCAACATGCAATCAACATGCCTTGATGCTAACACCACCACTTCTAAATATACTTCCCTTGAACATGTAATGGGGGCTGCAAAAATATTCTCCATGTTGTTGTACAAAAACTTCTACTGCTCTGCAATAAGTCACCTTTCCACTTGCAAGAAGCTACATCTCATGAATCAAAGGCTCACAAACAATCATGAAAAAATGATAAACAATGAAAACATGGCTTCATAAGCACGATACATGGCTACATCATTGAAATACATGGTTTCAATGGCATCCATAAGTCCACTCATGGCTATAACATGACTCATCTCTATCCATAATTATGATAGTGACTTTATTCCCTATGCATGCCTAGACCACTCAACCATCAACCAATGGATAAAAGAAACAAGGTTTAGAGTTGTATAGTGCACTTAATAGTGCTTACTTGGAAAAAATGTATAATGACTCTCTTCAATGCATGCCAAAACACATGATTCTCTCCACAAGACCTACTCAACAACAGACCAAAAAGCATGAACATATGTGAGTGATACAAATAATTTGGTCCTATGCATGACCAAGACTAATAAATCTCTATAAGACATACCGAATGATGAAATAAACAACATATAAGAATGAAACATGACTCACCTCTACAAAGCATGATTGAGACAAAGACTCACTCTCCTACACATGACTCATACTAGGGTTACCTGACCATATCAACAAGTAATTATCATGAACAAGTACAACAAGGCTAATTTACATGTCGGTTCACTCATACTACAGTGTATAATGGTGCTACAAAAAGAATTGAGTGAAAGACAAAGGAAAAATGATAAGAAAGCTTTGAACCCTAGATGCATGCATAGCTCCCCCGTGAGCTCATTATTCCTTCTTGTCGGTCTAACCTCCTCATTGATCTTGTAGTATTGATCATGCATCTAGGATCTAGATTAAACCATGTTGTTGCTGATACTCATCTTCAATACTTCATCATGTAGAAATTTTGAATAATATGACACTTATTCACAAAGATTATCCTGATTATACACTATTTGTGGAATCATGCATAATACATAACCTCCTCTACGTTGATCATCAATTTTGCAGTATTAAGAAACAATCGCATGCACACATTGAAGCATCAATCACACATATCAACACAGTATGTACCGGGGAAAGCATACAGCTGAAAACCCCTCAACTATCTGTATACTATATTGATTGAGAACATGTAACAATGCATAGTGCAATACTCCTCACAAGTACTCAGCACCATCTCCACCTGTTACACACAAACTAACTCAGATCTGAATCAATCACTGGCTCAAATCTCCTCCGCTGCTTGCCTGCCTCCACTGCGCAATCCTGCATGATAATAGAATGAGAATGGCTGATCCAAACTCGTATTTCCCTTGTGTAACACTACGCAATCCTCATTGGCAATCTCAATCCACTGATTGTGCAAATCACATGCACAACTATAGTCACAACAGACAACAATCTTGCCCTTTCACTCATCTCTAACACTTGCCTCCACTGAACTGTCCATGCACTGAGTTAACTGATGTATTCCTCAGTTGATTCATGAGTTAATAATTAGTGAATTAATTAATAACTAATTCACATCACTCATCATTAGTCTATTTTTCAATTAGACTAACTACAACTAATTCAAATAAGTCAAACTGAACGCAACTCCATCAACTCCTCATTCAACTCCACCAAACTCAATCACTTGAGTTCTAACTGAAGTCCTTCATGGAATAGCTCAAGTAACCCATAAGAAAAGTGTATTTCCTTCTGGCAGTTGCATGTGCCACATATGTAGCTCGAACTGAAGTGCTCCAAGAGAATAAGATAATGTTTATAGTCCAAATATTATTAAGAGCTAATAATATTCGACTGTTCTATTTTTAGCCTGGCAGTGTAAAAATAGACTCCGCCCATATGTCTAAAAATAGAGATCCATCTATTTTTACCAACTTCACCAATCATCCACAAATAGCATCCTGCAACTCATAGACATGATCCATATGTCTAAAAATAGACTTTGCGCCAAACATAGCCTGTGGACCCACTTAGTGAAGGCGACTTCTTTTCACTAAGCTCCATCATCTTGCTGCATTTTCAACATATTTATGGTTATGTATGTAATTTGTTGTGTTCCTATTTAAATCCAGATCAGTGGTATCAGAGCAGTTTGCTCTTTCTATGTTTTTCTTTGCATGTCCCCAATGAGGTCGGGATATAAGGAGTTAGGGCTTGAACCTTTGCAAGACCAGCCTCGTAGATCTCGACGACCTCTTAGGGCAGATGAAAATAAATACAGGGGGCCAAGAGATCCTATCAAAAATCTTGCTCGAAGGGGCCCTCAAGCGGCAAAGGAACCCGATGATGGAAAAATTTGCCCAGATCCTTCAGTAGCTACCCAGGGGTGACACATCTACTTCCAACAGCTACTCTGGAAGTGCCACACTCTTTAAGGTACAATTTAACTTTGGCATTCCCATATTTGAGGGTCAGATAGATGCAAACAGTATAGATAAATGGTTAAATATGCTAGAAGGGTATTTTTATGTTTATGATTTTTCAGGGCAGGAAAATATTACTTTCACTCTTCTTAAAAACATGCAATTATTTCTCCACTAATTGGGGAATGTGTCCGTAATTTCCTCCACTGATTGATGGAATAAGTAATATAGTTTGTTAATGCTTGCATGCATGTGACAACTATTATTTTATATAATTGAGGGTTCACTCATGGATAACTGTTGCATGTCAGTTCTGTCAGAGAACCAGTTGAGATCAGATGAGGGACAATGTACTATCAGATGCTTGGATATTTCTAGTAAGTATTCCTTGCATGGAGAAGGATCTATTATAGGAGATTGGAGGACTTGTGGCCTATATATTGAGGCCTAGGTAGTCTATGATCTTCATCTTCTGATTGAAGATCATCAGGATCTTCAGAGAGAGCAAGATAGCTATTGAGCTTATTCTTTTTGTATGTTGAAGAGGATTTCCACTTGTTTGATAACACAGTGTTGGGGTTTTATGCTGGTGCTTTCCCCAGTGATATATTCTGTGTTATGTGTGATTGATTTCTCTTGATCAGTTATGCATGTTTCTACTTGATGTTGCTTATGAATTCGATTATGCTTCTGCTTAATGTTTTCTAGAAGTAGAACAAGTATTATGCTTTAGGACATTGCATATATCGATTTGTTCTATAGGTGAAATTCCTACATGGTATCAGAGCCAGCTGATTTGTAGAAAAATTCTACACCCCCCATGTCAAGGACTGGTGGAAAACGTACTGCAAGAAGAAGGATGAAAGTACGGCCTCAATGTTTTTAGTCACACCCACTTGGAATTCATTCTAGGATGCCATGAAGGAGCAGTACTACCCTATCGGAAGCTATGAGGATAATTACATAAAGTGGACCATGTTGTAGCAGGGAAGGGACCAAGACGTGCCGGAGTTTACCAATATTTTTCATACACTTTGCATAAAGTTGGGTATCAAGGATTCTAAGCAGCATTTGGTACTCAAATACCGTAACTGCCTACACAGGTACATCCAAGACAAGATGGAGTTCTTGGACATCTCCTCACTCGGCATGATGTACCGATACATTGTTAAGATCAAGCAGAAGTTTAAACAGAAGAAGCGAGACTTTGGATCTGTGAATCCAAAGCAAGGGAAAGGTGCCTCCAAACCACAGAACAAAGGACAAAGCCAAGGCGAGGTGGCCCAGGACAACCCGCCAAATCCGCAAGCAAAGAACAACACCGAGAAGCCGAAGAAGGACACGAGAAAGTGGTGTGAGTTCCATAAGATCTCCACTCACAACACAAGTGAGTGTCGGGCCAAGCAGTCACTGGTGGTCGAGCTAAAGGCTTTAGAATCAGGTGCATGTTCTGACTCCGAGTCAGAACCCGACAAGGGGAATGAAAAAGGGAAGAATATTATCGATGCGAAACCCAATGCCACTGTTGCCACCATGAAGATCCAAAAGGAGGAACCCAAATATCCAAAGGAGGAGGAGTGCCTCTTCCATGCCCAGATGTGGGTAAAGGATTCCCTGCTACAATTCATTGTCGATAGCGGGAGCCAAAAGAACCTCATTTCAATAGAGGTCATGAAACGGCTAGGTTTACCAACCATAGCACATCCGCAACCGTACACCATCGGGTGGATTCACCAACGATGGGATCTTCGCGTGAGCTGGGAGTGATGCCTTCCATACAACATCAAGCCCTTCACAAATGAGGTATTATGTGACGTTTCTCCCCTTGATGTTTGTGATGTATTATTAGGCCAACCATACTTGTGGAAGCGACATGTTATGTATGAGTCAACGCCTCATGTTGTTATTGTTACTTTGGGAAATATGTTGTACAGGATACTGGAGGTAGCACCACCTACCACCATCTTTGGTTACTGCAAAACAATGCAGTAAACTCATTTCCAAAACCGGGAAATTTGTTTTCCTAATGATATTTCCTCAGGGAAAGAAGAATACGTTGGCCACAACCTCCAAACAGGGCCCCTCCGCATGACAAAAATAGATGGACAAGGTCGTGGAGGAGTACAAGGACATCTTCACCTCCCCCATGGGGGTGCCTTTGCACTATCAGGTCAAGCACTCCATCGATCTAACCCCAGGTGCGCCACTGCCCAATGGACCAATCTATCAGCACTCTATTCTAGAGAATGATGAAATCAAGAGGCAGATTAAGGAGCTGTTGCAAAAAGGTCACATCCAATCGAGTTCATCGCCCTGTGGGAGCTTGATCGTGTTGGTACAGAAGAAGGATGGGACTTGGAGACTCTATATTGACTATTTTCGTTGAACAAGATCAATGTTTGAAATAGGTACTCGATCCCACGGATTGATGACCTTCTAGACCAAATAATGGGGGCAAAATATTTCAGCAAGATCAACTTGAAGTCAGGATATCACCAGGTACCAATCGAACCCTCTGATGTGTGGAAGACTGCCTTCAAATCCAAGGAGGGCCTTTTCGAATGGTTTTTATGCCTTTAAAGATGACGAATGCTCCTGCAACCTTAATGAGGCTAATAGATGACATCTTGTGGCCATTCACCAACTCATTTGTAGTGGTATACTTGGATGGTATCCTGATCTTCAGCCAAAGTTGGAAAGAGCACCTCCACCACATCCGACAGGTTCTCCAAACACTGCGGCAACACAAGCTATGTGCCAATTTAGAGAAATGCACTTTTGGCATTACCCAAGTTCAGTATCTTGGGTTATGAACGGGGGGTGCATGTGGATCTAGCCAAGATCCAAGTCATTTGGGATTGGCTATCTCCAACCACTCTAACAGAGCTCCGCAGATTTCTGGGTCTTGCCAATTTCTATCGTACGTTCGTGTTGGGATTCTCTCATATCACTTGCCCCTTGAGTCAAGTCACCAAGGGAGGAGCGAAATAAAAATTCTTGTGGTCTGAATCTCAACAGAATGCATTCACAGAGTTGAAACATCACCTCTACTCGGCACCAGTGCTCGCATTACTAGACTTGCAACAGCCGTTTAAGATTGAGACAGATGCCTTTGACTATGCTATTGGTGCAATCCTTACTCAACATGGGCATCCAGTGGCATATCATAGTGAGACACTTTCAGACACAATCTAGAAGTATCTCACTTATGAGAAAGAGATGTATTCCATTGTGCAGGCTTTCCAACAATGGAAGCATTACATTTTGGGGAAGGAAATAGTCATCCACACAGACCACCGGCCCCTACAATTCATACAAATGCAAGGGAAGTTGCAGAATGATTTCCATCAAAAGTGATCCACATACCTACAACATTTCCATTTGAATATCAAGTATAAGAAGGGCATCACCAATAATGTTGCAGATTGCCTCAGTCGAGCACCGATCATGCGTTAACCACCGAGCTCAACTCTTGTGGGCACGAGACTTCTGATTGGCCACTTCTCTACAAAAGTGACCCAAAATTTGGCCACAAATACCAAACACTCTTGGAGGGTCAGCATGTTCCATATTTTACCTCCAGGATGCCCTGTTATGCCACCTGGGTCACATTTGTGTTCCTTCAAGCAAGCATGCCAAGATGATTTGGGAAGCGCACTATAGTCGAGCTGTTGGGAATTTTGGGGTCAAGAAAACGGTGGTAGTACTACAAAAGTATTTCTATTAGCCGAATCTTTGACAGGATGTCGAGAAGTACATCAGATCCTGCACTGCCTGCACCATTGCCAAACCGACCATCAAGAAGCAAGGCCTCTATACTATGTTACCTACCCCTAGTCGACTAAGGGAATCCATCTCCATGGATTACATGTCAGGCCATCCTTCTACTAAGCATGGAAATGACTATGTTTTTTTTTTTGTCGACAAATTCTCAAAGATGGCCATTATGTGGCCTGCAAGAATAATATCACAGCAGAAGTCATTGCTAAACTCTTCTTTGAATGAGTGTGGGTACACCTTGGGATCCCACAGTCTATCATCTCAGATTGGGATAGTAGGTTCCTTAGTACATTTTGGTCCAGTCTCTGGTCGATGTTGGACACCAAACTCACTAAGTCCATAGCTTTCTATCCCCAAATTGATGGCTATACAGAGGTCAACAACATGATGATTTTACACATTATGTGCATGTACAACTCAAAGCTTCCACGCATATGGGATGAGAGCCTCCCCTATGTTCAACACATCTATAACCAGGCTCTCCACAGCTTGACCGGCCACAGCCCTTTTCAGGTGGGCTTGGGATTCCAACCACTATGTCCCATTGATGTTGCCATGCCATTTGCAACTACTCAGACAGATTCGGCTCATGTCCAATCTGAAACTGATAAGGCAAATAGCTTCATTAAGCACTCAACATATTCGCCAGCAGGTCCACAACATTCTGGAGAAATCAAATTCCAAGTATAAGTAGTGACATAATCAACATCATGTGGCACACAAGTTTAAGGTGGTCAACAAAGTCTGGTTGCATTTGCAAAGGGAATGCCTTACCAAAGCCTATCGGAAATTCAAACCACTCTAATATGGTCCTTACACCATTACCAAGGTTATGGGAGATAATGCATTTGAGCTCAGCATTCCCCCATTCTTTGGCCTGCACCCAGTGTTCAATGTAGACTGCCTTCGACCATACTTTCCACCATTACTAGACACGTCCAACATTGCAGAACAGCTCACACCAATAGAGTTAAATCCAGATTTCATGGAACAAGATGCAATGATTGGATCATGGAAACGCAGATCAAGCACACTCGCTAGTAGAATATCCAACTGTATCGAGTTGTCAAAGTAGGTCAACTCCTTCACCAGGGAAAGTGGCTCACTAGGGACCAAGTTCAATAGAAGTTTCCTCATCTCATGGAGGAACTTAACGCAATGGGGACCATTTCTTCCTAAGGGGGAAGAATGATCTAGGTGGATATTGGTGGCCACCCACCAATTCCACTTGGACCCCCACCATTGTTTTTTTCAATTTCCTTAATTGTGGCATAGTTTACTATTTTTAGTGGTTTTTCGGGTCCTAAACTTCCGGAGCCGTTTTGAGGCCCTAAACGACATTTTTTTGGAAATCTACTGCCAACAATAATATATTGGAGTTGTATTTTCTGTCGTATTCCTCGGAGAGATATTTCCAATGGGGTATCATGCACGTCAAATGGAGATAATATGACCAAGTCACGACCCCGGGAATTTGGTTGTCCAACTAACCTCAAAGGGGCCCATAAACTCTTGGTGTTACATCTCCTCAGGTTAGGGTTTTGGTTGTTTAGGGTTTGCTCTTATTGTTCAATAATAAAAAGGCCCTTGAGCCTCATTGTAATGCAGTTCAAAGGCATGTAGTCGCAACATCTCTTCTCAAAGATAAGCTACCATTGCCCGAAATAGTTTATTTCCACTTCTGTTTGTAATCATATTTCAGTATTTTACATTAATGAAATGAAGTATTATTTCTACTACATCTATGTATTTATGGTTATGTCTATAATTTGTTGCATTCCTATTTAAATCCGGATCACACATTTCTTATGGAACAACTTATTCGCAATAGGAACAAGGAGAGGAACATGGTCATTGGTTTAATGAATGACATTCATCATAAACATATGGTGCATGATGGATCGATTGAATTCTCTTCAATGTGGCCAAAAGAGGATTCACAAGAGAATGGAGCGTCTGGAAGGCATATTGGAGGACATGGAATGCCATGTTCATAGTGCTTTCAGCCCACCTCCATCACTAGGTAATGGGCCAAAAAAACCAACACCAGTGCACCATCTAGATTAGAGATGAACGTTGGTTGCTTCCACGTTCTTGGCATTTTTTTTTCTCACTGGGCTATCAATATGTGGTTCTCTAGTTTGTTTCTTTTGTTTATCATGTGGTTTTTCTATTATCTTTTGGCCAACAAGTCTGGTAGGATTGAGGTTGGAAGCTTTTTTATATTCAACCCCTAACAATATGTCTTTGATTTCAACTAATAGAAAATTTTGACATACAAAAAAAACATCATGAAAAAATAAGTAACTCATGTCAATTAGGGAGGTTGTTTAGGGCCAGCCACGTAGAATGATATTTTTTCTTCTTTCTCCTTTTCTCCTTGTACCTATGGATGCATGACTTAGAAGGATATTTATCACCTCCCCCCTCCTTCTTCCTTGGGTATGTTAGTATTTGTGTGTGACAAAGTGGCCTTAAAGGGATAATGTGCAAGCACATATGACTTATGAAACTTTCCCAATGAAATATGAGTAGGGGAATCAGTTGGATGATGAGCACAGGAAAATTTATTTTGAGATAATTTAGAGGTTACTTGAGGAGAAATAATCATTGGATGAACTTAGTGATGTGAAAGAAAATTCCAATGTGCAAAACCATATGCAAGATTGACATGGTTGGAATCCCAACCATCATGTCATCATGGTTGTCCTTGAGATACATGGGGTTCTGGGATTTCCATGATGTTGGGATGTGGGAAAGGTAAAATTTCTGAAGCATGGGGAGTAGGGGGGGGAGGCCCACTTTGAGGTATAAGTGGTTTTTCTCAATCAATTGGTTGAACTCCTCAGAATCTGCATCAAAGTGTATGGAAAAATTAATTACCTTGTTAATATTCTCTCTCCATGATACATCTATTCTTCTAGATTGTCCACTTTTATTACCCTGAGAACATCTACTAAAGAAACTCATGGTATAATGTGACCAAGGAAATATGTAATGAATCCATTAATTCTTGAGCATAAATATATAATTAGAAAAATAGAGGATTGTCTAAAATCATGTTTCACATATATGTTGGGGTGTTTTCAAAACACACACAAGGGAAAATATGTAAATGGAGGAGGAAATGTCTATGCATAACAAGAAGAAATGATTTTAACAACATGTTGATATAATGAATATGAAAGAATAAATCCAGCATTTTTATGCCCATCTAGTCTATTTATCAAGAGATCATGAACTTGTGTGTAAAGAGAAATATGGATGGTGTTGTAGTGTGCTTATAAAGACATGGATTCCGAGATATTTCCCATTCATCTACGCCACATGTTGAAGCATGTATGAAACATATGAAAACTTAATATGCAATAGATATATCTTACAATTATAGTGCTAAACACATGTAATATTTGTGACTAGGTAAATACAAAAACTACATCAAGAATTTTTCTTTCATTGCTTCATATTGATCATGGATATTACCATAGAAGAGTACCTAGATACAAGAATGGGAAATTATTATAAACATATATGTCTGAAGTTAGTAATAGGATACATATGTGAGTCCTCCTTTTCTTGCTTTAGGTTTTTTATTGTTTTCTATTCTTTTACCCTTTCTTTGTTCCTTTGCAAGGTCACTATTTTGTCTTCATGATGATACCCTCCTGATGGTCATGAGAAGGTGATGTGGCACATTCGGGTGCCGCATCAACCCACATTTTGCGTTTGGTTTTTCTTGTTGGCGTCTCTTCTACACTGCTTGGTACATTCCTGCATCGAAAAAGGGGTGATTAGTTAACTTATTAAAAAATAATATTGTAATTTTTAAAAACATTGTAACATATAATTATAATTTACTGCAATATATATATATTAATTTCTAATCCTATTTGATCGCTTGCACTACATGCATTGATTTAAATGTAGATGTCAATTTCTAATCATATTTAATACATTACACTAGATTCATTGCTTTCAGCATAGATGTTGATTTCTACTCATATTTGATTGCTTGCATTAGATGCATTGGTTTAGTGTAGATATTGATTTATAATCCTATTTGATTTCTTGCACTAGACGTATTGATTTCAGTGTAGATATCGATTTCTAATCATATTTAATACCTTGCATTGGATGCATTTATTTTACTGTAGATGTTGATTTCTAAAATAAATATAACATTTATATCTATATATAAATATATTGCAACTAAAAACATAAATAAATAAATAAAAACATAAAATAAAATAAAAAAATAAAATAAAAATGAAAACATTGTAATTATACATTGTAAACTAAAAAAAATATATATGTTATCTAACCATTAGCCTGAATCCCTAGCGTGCAAACATATGACCAACGGACAATCCAACCAATGTCAACCCACATGCTAGTTGTCTCTCTTTGATATAGCATCAAAAATGTTATCATATATAAACATTGTTATATTGTTTTGTGTCATGGATGTGGGATAATATCCACAGATTGAAACTTGTGGTCTAACTACCAGTCACTCCACAATTGGACGATGAAACGTGCCATGGTATAAACATTTATAACAACATAATAAACACCTAAATATCATGGGATACACCAAAATCCTTGATAAATCATGAATAGTGGTAGTTATTTAATTTCATTTTAGTTAATTTGCGTGATAAATATGGGATAATTGCTTTTTCATTAAGAATCCGAGCATCAAAATATATATGGAAACACTTTCTCGACCAATAGCACAACATATGCCCCTTGAAACTCAAGCATGAATTACAATCTAGCACATTACCACCGGGTCCCTACACTTTTCATTTTCCTGTTGAGGCCTCGATTTTCGAGGCCTCAACATTTTTGGCACTAGAAGGAGGGCCTTGAATTAGTTATTTGTTTAAATTATGTTATATCATTTTTTAACTAATCATGGCTCCCATGTGCATTCCTGCACTTGGTCATGCACTCAGTTCACCTAAGCCTACATGAGGCATGCCCAAGAAGCATATCGAGTCCTTGTCACAGTTAAAGTTTGATGGTGAGAGTAATATTTTTGCATTAAATCATATTGTTGGTTTTGTTCATATATGTAAATATTTTAATATAATCGTCGATAATGAGATCTGTGGGCTTTTCACTCTCACATTCAGAGGATGGATTCGAAAATGGTTCTTGGTGCTTCCCGAGAAGTCGATTCATTCATGGAAACATTTTTTCCAAGTATTTCTCAAAGCACATCAAAATTATAATTGCAATAGTTTGTGTTTAGAATTAGATAATATTTACATGTATGATAGTGAATCTTTAGATGATTTTTATAATAGATTTTGGTCATTTTGTTATAGATTTCATTTAGATGATTTTCCTTCAGCTGAAGATTTAATTGAACGTTTCACTTCTCATGTTTCTTCCCATACAGAAAATAATGAATCAATTAATGAAGAACAAGACACATCTAATTCATTAACTAGTCTTGAATCACTAAACAATTTTATGGAACCCAAACCTGAAACTGTAATTGAATCACAATATTCTTCTTTAAAAAATTTCAATTCTCATTTTCCTTTTGAAGATGCAATTGAAACAAATTTTAACAACATATTTGATCAATCAGTAGGTCCAATAAAACCCAATCTACAAGACTTTAAAAATGAAGACATCAATTTATCTTCTTTGAAGGAAAATATAGAAAATTCAACACATGTAACTGCAATTGAAAGAATTTCATTAAATCTAGATTATAATACGGCAAGTTCTATAAACGATTCATTTCAGTTGTCATTATATCCTATAATGCACTATCTTCACTATGCTAATGTCTTTTCAAACCAAAGTATAGTTAATGATGATCATGCTAATCTTTCAATTGATAATTTTCCTAATTCTTGTTCTAAAAATTCTACATCTAACAATCATTTGAATGATAATCCTTTAATTGCAAAATCTTCTTCTTTTGTATTTTCTGATTCTATTATTTCAGATCAGTCATCTAATTTTCATAAGAAGAAGGTAATTTATGATGATTATCATGATGGTGATGACAAATAATCACATCTTGTACAAAATGCACCAATTTTGAAAACCAATTTATCTTGTGAAGATTCACATGCTTTAATTTTGTCTCTTGAGCACAAACTTAGTTTTAAGAATTTTGATAAGTTAATCATGCGAGTTTCTAATGTATTTCATTCTGATTCTCTTTTAGAAATTCACATTTTTTTAATTATTCAAGGAATGTCCTTTTACTGGCAATTCGTTGACTAAAAGCCACGATAGGTTTCAGAATTGCCCTATAAAATTATTTTGTAATTCTAGTTTCATAACAATTTAATTGCTTTTCCATCCTTTTATTTTCTTTTCTTTTCTTTTTGCAAGCATGTTAAATCTCTCAATATTGAATATCATCGATATTTATTAAGTGAAAATGATGAATTGGTTTCTTATAATCCTGAATATCAAAAACTATTTCGTTTCCAATTTAATTCGACATTCAGAAATTCATTCCAATCATTTTATCATCAGTCAAATTTAAATCTTGAGAGTGTTCTTCCTTCACAACATGTTTTTCCATTATCTCCATTGGAAAGTTTTCATTCTCTAACAAATATTCATCCATTCGTTGATGATCCCATTAATATTTGTTTAGAACATGCTTTCCAAAAAGGATGGTTTACTAATAGGGTAACTGTAAATAAACTTGTTTTTGTACATACTTTTACATTAGATGTAAATAATAAATTTTGTTCCATTTTGATTGTTTTCATTATCTGTTTACTAACGTTTGACTTGTGCATATAGGTAGGTAACAAAACGAGATAATGGTTACATTGGAAATATGATTATAAATAGTCATGTTTCCTTCATTAAGTTAGAATTAGGAGTAGATTAGTTTAGATTAGATTCAATAAATAATGATTTTGAGTTAGTTGCCTTGCATTGGAGAAAGTCATATCTTTTCGGTAATATTTAATGAAATTATTCAATGGTAAGTCTCTTATACTCACTTTCATTCACTTCTTTACTTTAGATTTATTTTTGTTTTCTTATTTTATGTTGATATGTAACTCTCTTTTGCAGCTCTTCACAAGCATTTTCACACCTTCACTAGATCAAATTGCGAGCTCAAAGAAGCAGTGATGATTTTCATCGAATCAGCCAAAATGGGGAAGTTCTAAACCTTAATATTTTTCTTCAAAAGCATTACTTTGATTAGAAAATGGTTAAAATGATTTTTTCAAAGTTCTGCTTTAAAAAAAATAGATAAATAAATAGCAAATTTCCTCATTCAAACTAAATTTTCAGCTTGGCGGTGGCCTTTTCTGAATTGTAACTTTTTCTATCATTTGGCTAAAATTATAGTTGATGATTAGATATTTGTGAAAAATATTTTATCATTATATCCACCCTTACGTAAATTATGGAGTATTTTGGAGCTATGGGGGTGGAGAGAAGGTCTTCCTTCCTGAGCGTGTGGCTTCACCTATGGTTCTTTAGCCCCTTGAAGAGAGATACTCAGTTGAGGACTGTGGTAGTAAAAGTGGTGAATATCGTGTGTAGAGAGTGTGAAGGTCACTTTGGGGTAGACACTTGGTCATTGATCGCAGGAAGGAAATTATGAGTCATTGGATTTTACTATTATCTGTACTAGGCTAGTTGCACTAGGGTCAAGGGTGCTGAGGTAACTCAACAGCTTCATTGGGGCTGGAACTCTCTATAAAGAACCTTTAATTATTAGTGTAAATTTTCCTATCTATGCCCCATGTAGTGAAAATGCAGCCAAGTCCATCACAGTGTAGGGACATGAGATCGTGGAGTTGTTCAAATTTTGGAAAATCATGACTTGGGGGAAGATGTAGATATGCAACCAGCTCAATCCCTAGAAGAATTGAACTACCCCCTCCCTTTGATTCTATGGATGATCATCTCCAGCATATCACATTGATCCAGGTGGATATTGGTGGCCACCTACCAATGCCACTTGAACCCCCACCATTGTTTCTTTCAATTTTTTTTAGTTTCCTTAATTGTAGCACAGTTTACATTTTTAGCAGGTTTTTGGGCCCAAAACTTTCGGAGCTGTTTTAGCCCTAAACAACGTTTTTTTGGAAATATATCACTAGAAATTTTATGACAAAATCATATTTTCTGTCATAGCCCTCGGAGAGATATTTCCAATGGGGTATCATGCGCATCAAAAAGAGATAATATGACCAAGTCACAACCCCGGGAAGTTGGTTGTCCAACTAACCCCAACATGATCCAGGTGGATATTGGTGGCCACCCGCTAATTCCACGTGGATCCCCTCTAGTGCTTCTTTCAGTTCTTTCAGT
>APFE030319547.1:17948-28598 GCA_000404065.3 Pinus taeda
TTAAGTCTGGATCACAACGGGGCCCATAAACTCTTGGTGTTACATCTCCTCGAGTTAGGGTTTTGGTTGTCTATGGTTTGTTGTTATTGTTCAATAATAAAAAGGCCCTTGAGCCTCATTGTAATTCAGTTCAGAGACATGTATCTGCCACATCTCTTCTCAGAGATAAGCTACCATCACTCGAGCTAGTTTATTTCCACTTATGTTTGTAAGCATATTTCAGTATTTTACATTAATGAAATGAAGTATTATTTCTGCTGCATCTTTGTATTTATGGTTATGTTTGTAATTTGTTGTGTTCCTATTTAAATATGGATCAATGGTATCAGAGCAGTCTGCTCTTTCTCTATTTTTCTTTGCATATCCCCAACGAGGCCGAGATACAAGAAGTTAGGGCTTGAACTGGTCAAACCTTTGCAAGACCAACCTCGCAAATCCCGACGGCCTCCCATGGTAGATGAAAATAAAGACGAGGGGGCAAGAGATCCTATCAAAATGTTGCTCAAAGAGGCCCTCGAGCGACAAAGGAATGTGATGTTGGACAACTTTACCCAGATCCTTCAGCGGCTACCTAGGGGCGACACATCTACTTCCAGCAGCTACTCTGGAAGCGCCACACCCTTTAAGGTACCATTTAACTTTGACATTCCCATATTTGAGGGTGAGATAGATGCAGACACTATAGATAAATCGTTAAATATGTTAAAAGGGTATTTTTCTTTTCATGATTTTTCTGGGTAGGAAAGATTACTTTCGCTCTTCTCAAAGTCGCCCCCCACGTCAAAGACTAGTGGGAAACCTACTGCGAGCAAAAGGATGAAAGTACGATCTCACTGTTTTTAGCCACACCCACTTGGAATTCATTCTGGGATGCCATTAAGGAGAAATACTACACTATCGGAAGCTATCAGGATAAATATATAAAGTGGACCACGTTGTGACAGGGAAGGGACCAAGACGTTCCAAAGTTTACCAATATTTTTCATACCCTTCGTACAAAGTTGGGTATCAAGGATTCTGAGCAGCATTTGGTACTCAAATATCACAGTTGCCTAAATAGGTACATCTAGGACGAGATGGAGTTCTTGGACATCTCCTCGCTTGGCACAGCATACCAATATGATGTCAAGATCGAGCAGAAGTTTAAACAAAAGAAGTGAGACTTTGGATTTGCGAATCCAAAGTAAGGGAAAGGTGCCTCCAAACCGCAAAACAAAGGACAAAGTAAAGGCGAGGTGGCCCGGGACAACCCGCCAAAGCCGCAAGCAAAGAACAACACCATGAAGATGAAGAAGGACATTGGAAATTCATGTGAGTTCCATAATAACTCCACTCACAACACAAGTGAGTGTCGAGCCAAGCAGTCACTGGTGGTCGAGCTAAAGGCTTTAGAATCAGATGCATGTTTTGACTCTGAGTTAGAACCTAAAAGGGGAATGACAAAGGGAAACATACTATTGATGTGGAGCCCAATGCCACTATCGCCACCACGAAGATCCAGAAGGAGGAACTCGAAGATTCAGAGGAGGAGAAGCACCTCTTCCACTCCCATATGTGGGTAAAGGGTTCCCCACTACAGTTCATTGTCGATAGCGGGATCCAAAAGAACCTCATTTCAGCAGAGGTCATGAAGCAGCTAGGCTTACCAACCATAGCACATCCCCAACCGCACACCATCAGGTGGCTTCACCAAGGACGGGATCTTCGCGTGAGCCAGCAGTGTCACCATCCATACAACATCAAGCCCTTCACGAATGAGGTATTATGTGACGTTGCTCCCCTTAATGTTTGTGATGTATTATTAGGCCAATCATACTTGTGGAAGTGACATGTTGTGTATGAGTCAAGGCCTCATGTTGTTATTTTTACTTTGGGAAATAAGTTGTACAGGATACCAGAAGTAGCATCACCTACCGCCATCTCTTCGGTTATTGAAAAATAATGTAGTAAGCTCATTTCCAAAATCGGGAAATTAGTTTTCTTGATGATACACCCTCATGGAAAGAAGAAGATGGTGGCCACGACCTCCAAATAGGGCCCTTCCACACGAAATCAACAGATGGACAAGGTCATGGAGGAGTACGAGGACATCTTCACCTCCCCCACAGGGGTGCCTATGCACTTTCAAGTCAAGCACTCCATCAATCTTACCGTAGGTGCGCCACTTCCAAATGGACCAATCTATCAGCGCTCCATTCTGGAGAATGACGCAATCAAGAGGCAGATTCAGGAGGTACTATAGAAAGGTCACATCCAACCGAGTTGATCACCCTGTGGGAGCCCGATCGTGTTGTTACAGAAGAAATATGGGTCTTGGAGACTCTATATTGACTATTGGGTGTTGAACAAGATCATTTTCTGGAATAGGTACCTAATCCCACGGATTAATGACCTTCTGGACCAACTAAAGGGGGCAAAATATTTCAGCGAGATTGAATTGAAGTCAGGATATCACCAGGTACCAATCGAACCCTCTGATGTGTGGAAGACTGCCTTCAAAGCCAAGGAGGGCCTTTTCAAATGGTTGGTTATGCCTTTCGGGTTGACGAATGCTCCTGCAACCTTCATGAGGCTGATGGATGACATCTTGCAGCCATTCACCAACTCATTTGTAGTGGTATACTTGGATGACATCTTGATCTTCAACCAGAGTTGGGAAGAGAACCTCCACCACATCCGACAGGTTCTCCAAACACTGCGGTAACACAAGCTATGTGCCAATTTGGAGAAATGCACTCTTGGAATAACCCAAGTTCAGTATCTGGGGTACATTATTGATGAACGGGGGGGTGCATGTGGATCCATCCAAGATCCAAGTCATTCGGAATTGGCCATCTCCAACCACTCTGACAGAGCTCTGCAGCTTTCTGGGTCTTACCAATTTCTACCGCAAGTTCGTATTGGGATCCTCTCATATCACTTGGCCCTTGAGTCAGGTCACACGGGAAGGAGCGAAAGCAAAATTATTTTGGTATGAATATCAACAGAAGGCATTCACAGAATTGAAACATCGCCTCTGCTCGGCACCAGTGCTCACATTACCAACCTTGCAACAGCCATTTGAGATCAAGACAGATGCCTCTGACTATGCTATTGGGGCAGTCCTTACTCAACATGGGCATCTAGTGGCATATCACAGTGAGACACTTTCAGACACGGTCCGAAAGTATCCCACTTATGATAAAGAGATGTATTACATTATGCAAGCTTACCGACAATGGAAGCATTAAATTTTGGGGAAGGAAACAGTCATCCACACAGACCACCATCCCCTGCAGTTCATACAAACACAAGGGAAGTTGCAAAATGATCACAATCAGAAGTGGTCCACATACCTGAAATAGTTCCATTTGAATATCAAGTATAAGAATGGAAGCACCAATAATGTTGCAGATTGCCTCAGTAGACCATCGATCATGGCATTAACCACCGTGCTCAACTCTTGTGGGCACGAGACTTCTGATTGGCCACTTCTCTACAAAAGTGACCCAAAATTCGGCAACACATATCAGATGCTCTTGGAGGGTTGGCATGTTCCATATTTTCACCTTCAGGATGCCCTGTTATGCCACCTGGGTCACCTTTTTGTTCCTTCAAGCAAGCATACCAAGATGATTTGGGAAGCGCACTACAGTCGGGTTGTTAGGAATTTCGGGTTTGAGAAAACATTGGTAGTACTGCAAAAGTATTTCTATTAGCCGAATCTTCAACACGATGTTAGGAAGTACATCAGATCCTGCACTACCTGCGTCATTTCCAAACCAACCATTAAGAAGCAAGGCCTCTATACTCTGTTTCCTGCCCCTAGTCGATTAAGGGAATCCATCTCCATGGATTACATGTTGGGTCTTCCTTCTACTAAGCATGGAAATGACTATGTTTTTGTGGTCGTCGACAGATTATTGAAGATGGCCATTATCGCAACCTATAAGAAGAATATTGCAGTAGAAGCCACTGTTAAACTCTTCTTTGAACGAGTGTGGGTACACTTTTAGATCCCATAGTCTATCATCTCAGATAGGGATAACAGGTTCCTCGGTACATTTTGGTCCAATCTCTAGTCGATGTTGGACACCAAACTCACTAAGTCCACAGCTTTCCATCCCCAAACTAATGACCAGATAAAAGTCGTCAACATGATGATCGTACACATTCTACATGTGTACAACTCAAAGAATCCACGCACATGGGATGAGAGCCTCCCCTATGTTTAGTACAGCTATAACCAAGCTCTCCACAACTCAACTGGCCATAGCCCTTTTCAGGTGGGCTTTGGATTCCAGCCACTATGTCCCATTGATGTGGCCATGCCATTTGCAGCTACTCAGCAAAATTTGGCTCATGTCTAATCTGAAACCAATAGGGCAAACAGCTTCATTAAGCACATCCAACATATCTGCTAGGAGGTCCACGACATTTTGGAGAAATCAAATGCCAAGTACAAGCAGCGACATGATCAACATCGTGTTCCACACAAGTTTCAGGTGGCCGAAAAAGTCTGGTTGCATTTGCAAAAGGAATGCCTTACCAGAGCCTATCAAAAACTTAGACCACTCTGATATGGTCCTTACAACATTATCAAGGTTGTGGGAGACAATGCATTTGAGCTCAAAATTCCCCCATTCCTTGGCCTGCACCCAGTGTTCAATGTGGACCACCTTCGGCCATACTTTCCACCATTACTAGACATGTCCAACATTGCAAAATAGCTCACACCAATAGAGTTAAATCTAGATTGCATGGAACAAGCTACAACTGATTGAATCATGGACAAGCAGATCAAGCACACTCGCTAGTAGAAGATCCAACTGTATCGAGTTGTCAATGCAGGCCAACTCCCTCACCAGGGCAAGTGACTCACCAGGACCAATTTCAGCAAAATTTTCCTCATCTCATGGAGGAACTCAATGCAATGGGGACCATTGCTTCCTAAGGGGGGAGGAATGATCTAGGTGGATATTGGTGGCCACCCACCAATTCCAGTTGGACCCCCACCATTGTTTCTTTCAGTTTTTTTCAGTTTCCTTAATTGTAGCATAGTTTACTATTTTTAGTAGTTTTTAGGGTCCTAAACTTCTGGAGTCATTTTGAGGCCCTAAACAACGTTTTTTGGAAATCTTTCACCAATAAATTTTCTACCAAAATCACGTTTTCCATCGTAGTCCTCAGAGAGATCTTTCCAACGAGGTATCATGCACATCAAACGGATATAATATGACCAAGTCACGACCCCGAGAAGTTGGTTTTCCAACTAACCCCAACAGTGCCCATAAAATCTTGGTGTTACATCTCCTTGAGTTAGTGTTTTGGTTGTTTAGGGTTTGATCTTATTGTTCAATAATAAAAAGGCCCTTTAGCCTCATTGCAATGCAAATCAGAGGCATGTAGTCACCACATCTCTTCTCAAATATAAGCTACCATCGCCCAAGCTAGTTTATTTCCACTTTTGTTTGTAAGCGTATTTCAGTATTTTACATTAATGAAATGAAGTATTATTTCTACTACATTTATGTATTTATGGTTATGTTTTTAGTTTGTTGTGTTCCTATTTAAATCTGAATCACGCATTGGCTATGGAACAACTTGTTCGTGACAAGAACAAGGAGAGGAACATGGTCATTATTTTAATGAATGACATTCATCGAAACCATATGACACATAATGGATCGGTTGAATTCTCTTCAATGTGGCCAAAAGAGGATTCAGAATAGAATGGAGCATTTGGAAGGCATTTGGAGGACATGGAATGCCATGTTCATAGTGCTTTCAGCCCACCTCCATCACTAGGTAATGGGCCAAAAAAACCAACACCAGTGCACCATCTAGATTAGAGATGAATGTTGGTTGCTTCCACATTATTGGGGTTTTTTGTTCTCACTGGGCTATCAATATGTGGTTCTCTAGTTTGTTTCTTTTGTTTATCATGTGATTTTTCTATTATCTTTTGGCCAACAAATCTGGTAGGAATGAGGAAGCCTTTTTATATTCAACCCCTCACAATGTATCTTTAATTTCAACTAATAGAAAATTTTGACATACAAAATAAAAACATCATGAGAAAATAAGTAACTCATGTCAATTAAGGAGGTTGTTAGGGCCAGCCACGTAGAATGAAATTTTTTCTTCTTTCTTCTTTTCTCCTTGTCCCTTATGGATTCATGACTTAGAAGGATATTTATTCTCCCCCCCCCCCCCCCCCCCCTCCTTCCTTCTTCCATGGGTATGTTAGTTATTTGTGTGTGACAAAGTGGCCTTAAAGGGAGAATTTGCAAGCACATATGACTTATGAAACTTTCCCAATGAAATATGAGTAGGGGAATCAGTGGGATGATGAGCACAGGAAAATGTAGTTTTAGATAATTTAGAGGTTACTTGAGGAGAAAAAATCATTGGATGAACTTAGTGATGTGAAACAAAAGTCCAATGTGAAAAACCATATGCGGGATTGAAAGGGTTGGAATCCCAACCATCATGTCATCATGGTTGTCCTTGAGATACATGGGGTTCTGGGATTTCCATGATGTTGTGATGTGGGAATGGTAAAATTTGTGAAGCATGGCGAGTAGGAGGGGGGGAAGTCCCACTCTGAGGTATAAGTGGTTTTTCTCAATCAATTGGTTGAACTCCTCAGAATCTGCATCAAAGTGTATGGAAAAAATAATTACCTTGTTTATGTTCTCTGTCCATGATACATCTATTCTTCTGGCTTGCCCACTTTTATTACCCTGAGAATCTCTACTAAAGAAACTCGTGATATAATGTGACTAAGGAAATATGTAATGAATCCATTAATTCTTGAGCATAAATATATAATTAGAAAAATAGAGGATTGTCTAAAATCATGTTTCACATATATGTTGGGGTGTATTCAAAACACACACAAGGGAAAATATGTAAATGGGGGAGGAAATTTCTATGCATAACAAGAAGAAATTATTTTAACATGTTGATATAATGAATATGAAAGAATAAATCCAACATTTTTATGCCCATGTAGACTACTTATCAAGACATCATGAACTTGTGTGTAAAGAGAGATATGGATGGTGTTGTAGTGTGCTTATAAAGACATTGATTCCGAGATATTTCCCTTTTGTCTATGCCACATGTTGAAGCATGTATGAAACATATGAAAACATAATATGCATTAGATATATCTTACAACTATAGTGCTAAACACATCTAATATTTGTGACTAGGTAAATACAAAACTACATCTAGAATTTTTCTTTCATTGCTTCATATTGGTCATGGATATTAGCATAGAAGAGTGCCTAGATACAAGAATGGGAAAGTATTATAAACATATATGTCTGAATTTAATAATAGGATACAAGGGAAGTTTTGTGGCCACAACCCCCCTATCTATTTTTTAAAAAATATATGGGGGGCCTTCTTTCCCTGCATTAGGTTTTTGATTGTTTTCTATTCTTTTACCCTTTCTTTGTTCCTTTGCAAGGTCACTATTTTGTGTTCATGATGATACCCCTTTGATGGTCATGAGAAGGTGATGTGGCACATTCAGGTGCCACACCAACCCACATTTTGTGTTTGGTTTTGCTTATTGGCGTCTCTTCCACATTACTTGGTACATTCCTGCATTGAAAAAGGGGTGATCAGTTAACTTATTAAAAAATAATATTGTAATTTTTAAAAACATTGTAACATATAATTATAATTACTACAATATATATATATATATAGTAATTCTAATAATAAAAAATAAATAAACATTTATATCTATATATTAAATATATTGCAAATAAAACATATATATATATATTATATATATATTATATATATATATATATATATATATTATATATATAATATATATTAATATTATATATATATATAATTATATATATTATATATATATATATATATATATATATATATATATATATATATATATAGATAGATATAGATATAGATATATATCTATATCTATCTAGATATAGATATATTATCTATCTATATCTATTCTATATATATATATATATATATATATATTTATATATATATAAAATAAAAAACAAAGCATTGTAATTAGACATTGTAAACTAAAAAAAGGTTATGTCATTTAACCATTAGCCTGAATCCCTATAGTGCAACCATATGACCAACAGGAAATCCAACCAATGTCAACCCACATGTTGGTTGTCTCTCTTTGATATAGCATCAAAATCGTTATCATATATAAACATTGTTATATCATTTTGTGTCATGGATGTGGGATAAGATCCACAGATTAAAACTCGTGGTCTGACCACTAGTCGCTCCACAATTGGACGATGAAATGTGCCATGGTATAAACATTTATAACAATGTAATAAACACCTAAATATCATGGGATACACCAAAATCCTTGATAAAGCATGAATAGTGGTAGTTATTTAATTTCATTTTAGTCAATTTTCACGATAAATATGGGATAATTGCTTTTGCATTAATAATCTGAGCATCAAAATATATATAGAAACACTTGCTCAACCAATAGCACAACATACCACCCTTGAAACTCAAGCATGAATTACAATCCAACACATTACCACAGGGTCCCTGCACTTTTCATGTTCTTGTTGAGGCCTCGACTTTCGAGGCCTCAACATTTTTGGCACTAGAGGGAAGGCCTTGAATTAGTTATTTGTTTAAATTTTGTTATATAATTTTTTAACTAATCATGGCTCCCATGTGCATTCCTACACTTGGTCATGCATTTAGTTCACCTAAGCCTACACAAGGCATGCCCAAGAAGCAGATCGAGTCCTTGTCACAGTTAAAGTTCGATGGTGAGAGTAATATTTCTGCATTAAATCATATTGTTGGTCTTGTTAATAGATGTAAATATTTTAATATAAGTGTTTCTTTGTAAGGCTAATTCTATTAAAAGGAACAAAAAATAATATTACAAAGAGGCCTCAGCCTCAGCCGATATCAGGGGAGTTCATCCTGAGTATCAAAGTTGCCCCATACTTGGGGAAACCAGTTTAACATAGAAAAAAACTAAACAGACGACCTGGACCTAACACCAACAAAACCAGAAGAAAGTTTTAACATAACACCATCTGATGCAGTTTAAAACAAGACATAATTGCCTATCATGTAGACAAAATTCAAAACAACAAGAGACTGGACCCAACTCGTCATCGGCAGAAACTTGAGTTGGCACGTGGGTGGCCACGTGGCATCACTTGGGTTCATCCTGGTCAAGAGTCTCCTTGACAATGGGGCAAGCATACTCGTACCATTCCTCATCCTCCTTCGCCACGTCACCTTCCGCCTTGCCATCTGGTGGCTCCCTCGCCGAAAGGGTGCCGCTCGAACTGCCGGCAATTGCCATCGATATTGAAGCTCCGACTAAGCTGCTACCTGGTTGCTAAGTGTCGCCAGCGTTTTCACCTTTCGCATGCTGTCCACCACGCCGAGTTCCCCTACCTCCTTCCATTGGGAGCTACTCAGAATCATGACTAACTCCAAGGCTACGATCCTCCTGAGGTTGCTCTTCATAGTTTCGCACAGGAGCACTGTGCTGATCATTTTCTTCTGAGAAAACTATGGTAACATTAGCAGTTATGATGGGCCTGTTCAGGTTGCTCTGGAACCTGAATTGTATCGAGTGAGGAACCAAATTGGGTTGGAAAGGAAAAGTGGAAGTATGAAGCCTGAAATCTCTGTGCTCGACCATTGAAGCCTGCACACGACCCCTACCACTACAAGTGTGAGGATAATGTCTGCGAGGCAAGATGGGAGGGGGAGACTTTTCCTGGGGAGGATGTTATGAAACCAGCTCAAGAAAAGATAGAAAAGATAGATCAACGCCTTAGAATTCAGCCTCTTCAAGGGGGCAACCTCCTTTGCATTCCATAAATGAACAATTCTTGGATCATACAAATGATAAAACCTCATTTCTATATATAGGAGTTTAAGGAGTCACAATATAACCCAGCCGACCTAACAATAATAATATGAAACCACAAAAATAGCAATAGAGGGATTCTATGGGGCACAGTAATAACAATATGGGGACAATAGGGGCACAACAATATTAATAAGGGTTACAACTACAATAGTAATGGGGTAATCACTAGTATTATAGGGACCCAACATGCTCCTCTCCTTCAAAAAAGTGTCGTCCTCAATGCTTGAGTAGTTTTGGATGCTTTTGTATAAAATTCTCATCCTCCCATGTGGAATCTTCGGCAAATAAGTTCTTCCACTTGATAAGATACTCTGAAATTGATCGATTTCGTAGCTGTCGAGTTCTTATTTCTGTGACTGCTTCTGGTTCCAATATAATTTTTCCTTCCTCGTCCAGTTCTGGCAATATTGTTTGAACTGGGAGCTTATCGCCTATAACCTTATTTAAACATGAAACATGGAAAACTGGGTGCAATCGAGACGCTGCAGGAAGCTCTAATTTGTATGCCATAGTACCAATCTTTTGCAACACCTTGTACTAACCATAATACTTTGGTGATAATTTATTATCCTTCTTAGCTTGCTTAAGGGACATTTGCTTATATGGTTGTAGCCTTAAGAATACCCAATCACCTACATCAAAACTTCTTTCACTGCGATGTTGATCTGCCTGTTGTTTCATTCTATTATGTGCCAACACGAGGTTATCCTTTAAGAGTTGGAGGACTT
>APFE030319547.1:34734-53990 GCA_000404065.3 Pinus taeda
ATCTGGATCAGAGAAGATCTACAAGTGGGTATGTGTTTAACCTATTTGGAGGTGCAGTAAGTTGGATGAGTAAGAAACAATCTGTAGTGGCATTATCAACTACAGAGGCAGAATACATGGTAGCCACTCATGCAAGCAAGGAAGCCGTTTGGTTGTAGAGTTTGTGTTCAAGTATGGGGTTAGTATAGGAAGCTATAAGGATAGACTGTGACAGCGAAAGTGCAATTTTTTCTTGGCAAAGAACCCGCATATCATTCAAAGACAAAGCACATTGATGTTCAGTATCACTTTGTGAGGGATATGATAGAAGACAAAAATGTGTTGCTGGTAAAGGTGGAGACTTTGAAGAATACTGCAAATGCATTGACAAAATTTGTGAGCTCTGAGAAGTTCTCCTGGTGTAGAGAGGCAATGGGCATTTCAGGGTTGGAAAAATGACTAAGCTCTCTTGTGGCCCCCTATGGAAAGAAAACAACAAGTGGGAGAATGTTAGGTTGTGTTATATTCTTTCCACGACTAGCCCACATAGTTAATCGGGGGGTTAGAGGTGGGGTCACATGGGGTTTGAGGTATACCTGTAACCCCACTTTATGGGGTCAGGGGCAGTGCCCCAGAAAATTTTGCTTTTGGAACCTATGTTAGGTTGGGCGGACCCACCTATGGTTTTGTGCATGATTTTCACACATGTTTTTTGGACGCGATGGTTTTCGTTCCATGGTATTGGACGCGATGTTTTTCGGTCCATGGTATTGGATGCTTCAGCATGCATAAATATGTATTGTAACATTGAAAGGAATATAATGAAAAATCAAGCTAGTAGTCCCGAGTTTGGGATCCAGGGGAAATCTTTGTGTATATGTATTTTAAGTGTTAGTCTCTCACATTATTTATTTTATGTTTATAAGAATTCGTATGCAAGTAATTTCTGTACGGGGTTAAAACCTATACCTGACTTCCCATGGTTCTATTGTGGTTTCGTATTCTTGTGCATAAAATCCTGCCTTTGTTTCTATCTCCTCCCACTGCTTTCTTTCTTCCTCTTCCTTCCTGCCTTCTAACATCTCCAAGAGTAGTGGTGGACTGAGTCTCAAGCCAATCCAATTGACTTTGAGCCTTTGGATGGTTTTCTTGTACATGGGTGTCCTGTTAGGTGCTTCTCTCATTCTTTAAGGAGAATGGTACTCTCTGATTTTCAAACTGTATGGCAAAGTATCCCATCTCCTTTGGCAAGCTTGCATGCTATCTTCCTCTAATAGCCTAAACATATCCTCAAAATGTGTAATTTCTTACTCTTGGGTAGCGTGATACTTGGGTGCAAGTTGAGGATCATTTGCAATTAAATTATGTGTGCTGATGACAACCATTGGATTTGACTACTCAACTCTTATCATGAGAGGCTCTATTTGTTCCCTTGCCAATATTTTCTTGATTTTTACGTCCCTTGATTCCTCATGTTTCATCCACGATGCCAAATCCATCATTTGTAAATCCCATAGTTTTAAATTAGGGTCCCATACATTCAGATCTGTCAAGGCCATGATATGCAAGTAGAACTCAAACATCTTAGCCCTATCCTCCAATGTGCTTTGATCACAAAGATCAATGAAATGTCTATAATCCTGGAATGGAATAGTGCCTCTCTGTGCTAGGGTCTTGATTTGGAACTGCAACCACTATTCCTTAAGGTATAATGCATAGGACTTAGTTGGAATCCTGCACTGGATTGCCTCTAAAGATAGACTAGCCATGGTTGCCAATTGATTCTCTTTTTCTTGCAACTATCCTTTCAACCATGCATTTTCTGCCTCCAACTGAGTTTTCATTATGGCCTCTCTATCCCTTAGGCTTCTTAGTTCTTTGTCCATCTCTTTGAGCTTTCCCTCCATGTGACCTATGTCCTCCACCCCCTTGGACTTGGCAATCTGCACCCATCTATGTGTTCTTTCTCTTTCTTTCTCAAGCTCAAAGAATAATGGGATGGAAAATTTTTGTGGAATGACCATACCCCCTTTAATAAATCTGTAATAGGATTCAAGGTTAGGTTGAGGACTAGGTTCCCTTAACTCTAGATCCTCCTTGTTTGTTTCTTACTGCATACTCCCTTCCTTATCCAATTTTTGAGTTTCCTGTAGGTTTAGCATAGTTTCTTGTAGGATGGCCTCTGCTTCCTATAGGTCTTGTTGTTTATCTTGTAGGATGTCTTTTCCCTTAGATGAGGCAGATCTAGTCACAGACCTTCTCACATAAGTGATAGGAGACTTAGGGGAAGTTTGTTTTGAGGATCCTACTCCTTGAGTTTGTATAAGAGGAGCCATCTTCTCTTGCTCTTTAGGTGAGTCTTTAATAACAATAGGGATCTTTGTGGGAGTTTGAGGTTTTCCCTACCTTATTCTTGTACTTTTTATTGTTCTAAAGTACAAAGGAGTTTGTCTATATCTTTTTCCTTTTTGTTTGATAGGGGTGCTAAGGGCAATGAGAGCAGCTACTGCCTCTTTCTCAGTGGGTTCTAGAGACACCCTGGGTGACTCCTCCTTATCTTCTTCCTCATCTTTTCCATTGCCCTTTTCATCTTTGTCTTTCTCCTCTTCTTCTGCCTCTAGCTCCTCACCTTGTTCATCAGTTTCCTCCTTGGCATCTTCTTCTGTTTCTTCACCACTTTCCTTCTCTTTCTCTTCCTCTTCCTCCTCATCTATGTCCTCTTCATCCCTATCTACTTCTTCATATGTTTCAGTCTCTTCTTCATCCCTTTCACTAGCAGTAGGTCTCATGTCACATTCGAGGGTTTTATATCCTCCTCTGTCTGCATGTCTCTGAAAATTTCCCATGTGATAGGAATTCTAAGGTTGTGAAGGGCATCTTCTATGATGAGTCTAATTAACCCATTATGGGCCAGTTTTTGGTAGTTTCCTTCACCTTCATGCTCATATATACCAGTTTGAAGAGGGAAGTAGGGCATGTTGAGTCTGTGGTGAGGAGGTGTATCTGCTCTAAACCTCAATTCTTCAAGAAGCATAAAGTGGTGTCCATATACCACACTATACCTACCTTCACATGATATATATTTTATAAGGTGGTAGCTTATTTCATTCTAGGGGTATGGTAGGCTTGCTCTTCTTACTCCATTTTTGTCTTCCATGGCCTCCTCTCCCTCCAAAAAGAATTTATCCTTTGAATTTTGGACATTTCCCTTGTCTTCCTTTCTCCAAGGCACTCCTAAGGGGAGTGTGATAATTCTGCTTATGAGTTCAAGGGTTATCTCTATGGAGAGGCCTCTCACCACAATAGTGGCATGGGTCTTAGTTAGTGGAATGAGGGAGAGGGCGAAATATTTAGCTACTTCATCATCATACCCCCTTAGTTTCTCAAAGAAACACATCCAATTATGCCTTGTGAATATTTCTAGCACAAGAGGGTGTTGGTGAATCCTCACAGTGTTGATGGGATCCCTTCTATTAAACCCCCTAGTCATTTTGTCTGATGGATGGAGGATTATATATGTCTGATACAAAATTTTATTGAAGGAGGAAATTGAACTAAAATTTCTGTGGATACAATTCCCTTTCAACAAACTAGAGGTTTTTTTGCTCCTTTCACTTGAAAAAATAGGAGGAAATGTAGAGCCTACCTCCTTACAATGCTTGATGTGGCCAACCCCTATTTTTCTCCCTCTAAAATTGCTCACTACCAATCCTGTAGACTGCCTGACTGTATCTTGTAGGATTCCTATGGGATCCTGTAGGATTCCCTATAGGATCCTATAGGTGGTTCTGTGCAGGAAAAAAAATGAAATTTACCTCTCCTCTAGACTGCTGGAGGGCCGAGAGCGACTTTTCTAGTGTGAGCCTTGAGGATGTGAATGCGTATATGCATAGGGATCAATGTTTATTTCCTCTTATGGTTGATTTGGGTAAGGTGGTGTGTTGGCTGTAGAGGTACGAATATATTTTTTTGGACCATTGGTCCCACTACCACATCATCATTCTCCTCACCTCATAATCAACTCCCACTTCAAGCATGCATAGTCTTAACTGATTTTGACCTCATCCTCCTATTCTTTGACATGACTGCTGCCATGTGCCTGAGGACTAACTGTTTTGTCCTTGTTGACTGAACGAAGGTGGCCAAGTTAACTCAACACCTTTTGCTTATAAACCAACTCATTCACAATTTTTACATCTTTTTATCATGTTATGTAAATGAGAGAGTGGAAGCGAGATACTTACCTGTGGTAACAATACCTTGCTGTAGTTGTTAAAGAAATGAGGTCTTTGTTGTGTGTTGGATGCATGTGATTTCTCCTATTTTTTATTTTTTATTTTTTATTATCCTTTGATGATTTTCTTTGATGTGTAGGTACCTGGTGTTGATGATGATGATGATTCTACTACTGCTAGACTCAGGAGGAGCTTCTTCTACCTTTGGAACTCCATGCTTGAAACTTGCTTCAACCCACGATTTCTATTTGGTGGGATAGGCTGCTATAGGATTTCCTACAGGATGTCTTGTAGCTGCTTTTCCCTCAAAATTTGTAATCATATTCTACTGCTGGGACCTGAGGATGATCAACATGGGAAGAGAGGAGGTCTAGTGGTTTGTGAATGGTGAAAAATAACCTTTAGGTGTTGTCCCCTTGCTCTTTGTCTTCATCTTTTTCTCTGTGTTTTTCTCTTGACAATTCTAAATTTTTTGAAACTGATTTTTTTTTTTTTTACTTTATTTTATGAATGCAGGGGTGATCAAGGTGGAGAGAGGTATGCTAATGAGATGGTGATGTAGGAATTTATTTCCTTGACATGGGAAAGTCATTTCCTTGCTCTAGGGCTACTTCCTTTAGGATTCCCAAGCCACTGTAATTCCTACAAGATCATCTTGTAGGTTTTCAAGGGATGCTATAGGTTTACAAGGAATCCTATAGAAAACACAAAACCCTTGAAAACTAAGGCAATTGAGTGAAAAAATGAAAGGAATGGTGGAACGATGAATGATAATTAATGGAGAAATAAAAATATGAGTTGAATAGGTCCCTTTTGATTCTCCATTGTTGCTCTGATCATCCTCCTGTTGACCTGCAAACAATATTTTCATAATTTTTCTTTTCTCTCTCTGTTTTTTTTTTATATATATTTTTTGAAAAACAAATAGTCTACCTCCAAGAGGTTTTCAAGAGAGGTTTTCACCCAAGGATCTTTTCTATTTCTCTCTTTTTTGTTTTGACACGATTGGGCCACCTCCAGAGGTTTTCACCTAAGTCTTCTTATTTTTCTTTTTTTTTCTTTTTCTCAGGGACTTGATGAGGTAGGAGTTGAGACTTGCTCCACCACCATCATTGTTTTGTTGATACCATCAATGAACTCTTACTTTGACAATGGCCTTTTGTAAACTTTCAATTTGTGCCCATTAAAAAGTAAAGGAATGACCTCTACATCTATGGTTCTGATCTGAACTGAAACATTATCATGACATTTCTCTATGACATAAGGCGCTAACCATCTAGTCCTTAACATGACCTTGAAGTCTTTATATCTGGAACCATATAACAAAGCCCAATCACCTTCTTGAAATTGCTTGTCCTTGATGTTCTTGTCATGCCAGATATTCCTATGAATTTGAGTTACCTCTATCTGTAAAAGGGTCTGCATTCTGAACTCATCTATCCCATACAACTAGAGTAATCTCTCTTTTTATGCACTGCTAAGATCTAGACCTAGTTGAGCTACCATCCTGAATGTATTGTACTCAAATTCAATGGACAATAGGGCCTTTTTCCCATATACCACTCATAGGGTTGAATCGAGTGGTGGTCTTCTAGGTGGTATTGTAGGTAGGCCCAGGTGGCCTCAACTAGTCTATCTGCCCAATCTTTTTTGTTGTTGCTAACCACTTTGGTCAGGATTCCCTCCAGCTCTCTATTGGTCACCTCCACTTACCCATTAGCTTATGGGTGATAGGGAGTGGAGGTCCTATTCTTGATCTTGTGCTGGCCTAACAAGTATTCAATCATGTTGGATATAAACTGGCTTCCTTGATCAGTGACTAGTTCTCTAGGGTACCAAAATTTGTAAAAGAAATTTTCCCTTAAGAACTCAGTCACCTTCTCCTCTGTTCCTGCTTTGATTGCCTTGGTTTCAGCCCTCTTAGTCAGATAGTCAGTGCACACAATGATGTACAACTTTTGCTTGGAAGGAGGGTCAATGGGTCCAATGAAATCCATGCCCCACTTGTCAAATGGATCGAAAGTCACTTGAGGTTGCAGAGGCATTTCATCCTTTGGAGTAGGCTTTCCCATCCTTTGGCACTGATCACACTGACTAGTATATCTTTTCACATCCCGATGAAGAGTGGGCCAATAATAACTAGTTTGTAACACCTTTAATGTTGTCCTCTTTGTTGCAAAGGGACCTCCACAAGGCCCATCATGATAGGTCAAAAGGATGTCAAATACTTCCTCCTCCCTGACACATCTTCTTAGAATTTGATCCGGGCCTAGTTTGAAGAGGTTTCCCCCAATTCAAGAGAATGGGGTGCGCTTCCTCACAATCTTGCTTTTCTCTTTAGAGGACAAGTTCAGTGGGAACTGTGAAGATACCAAATAGTTTCCTATGTCAGTAAACCATGGAGAGCGAATTGAAACAACGAAGAAGTGTTCATCCAGTAACTTATCATCAACCATTCCTTATTCACCTACAAGCAAAGTTAATCTAGACAAAAAATCTGCAACAACATTTTCCTTGCTAGGCTTATCAACAATGGTTAGATCAAACTACTGTAATAAAAGTAACCATCTAATAATTTGAGTGTTGGGAAGTGGATCCCCCAATAGAGGGTTTTTGGGGCTTAAAGCCCAAGTTTTGGGACAATGTAATGTAAAGACCCTGCAAAATGCGGGTGCAAAGCATGAGAGTCTAGGGTAGTCTACCCTAAAATATTGTAATCTAATCTAGAATGTGTTGGCCTACCCATGGTCTGCGGACCATGGGAATGTATAAACAGAGCGAGGCATGAAAGGTAGAAAGTAGTTTTCTTGGTTGAGTCTTGATCTAAAGTGATATGGGTTTTTGAATGCGATATTCACTCTGAGTCTGTAAGTCTGAGTCTTGGGTTGTAGTAGTAGATAGAGGCTCTATAGCTGTGTGTGCAGAGGCTTGGTAGAGTCCGCAGTTGTGTGCACGGACCCCTGCAACTGAGTGCACGGGGCATAGTTGGGGTTGTAACGGAACAAAAGTTAATAAAAGATAAGTTGACTCTGAAATATTGTGCATCTGCTTATAGATCTGTGTGTTTATGCTTTTGTTATATTCTTATGCATCTCTTTACAGTTTATGGTTGCGCACACTTGTAATGAATGTTGAATGATTTATAAGGTTCTTGGGCCCATCAAATTAAGTTAGATCTATAATGACAACAAAGTAAGGATAAAAGACCTAGATAACTTATCTTCCTACTCTTTACAGAGGTATACGAAGGTCAGACAATTGCGTGGAGCAGCACAAGCGTGCAAGATGGGTTCGTGAACTTCCCAGACTTCATCAAGACATCCCTAGGGTGGGGAAACCTGGTTCCAACACCCTCCCATACTACCTCAGGTGAGACCTCAGTCTACGCTTCGCGGACTGTTGTCAAAAGGGCCGGTAGTGCAGGATTTGTTTGGCTAAATCACTTCTGAACCTGGGTCAGGCCCCAATAAGCCAACAAATGGTTCCTTTGCTGGGACAGGGATCTGCCTAAGGGATGTCTGATGTCGGAACACTAGAATACTATGAAGAAGGAAATTGAAGATTGGTTGGATCAGAAGCTTCACAAGTTCGTAACACAAGAAACCAAGACTCCACAGATATCCGAGAAGAGGTGGCTGGATCAAAATCCACGAAATCTTCTTCGCGACCTTCTCTTCAGAGTTGTATGATCAGATCACAAGGTTAGCCGACAGCTAGGGAAGGTACAAGCTTGATCAACCGATAGTGTAGACTCCAGAGTTAGTACACAGACTAGAGGCATCATAACATAAGATCATGTGGGTCATGGACCATTGGCACGACAGAATAATCGGGGGGTTCATCACTGAGTTCACGATAGACACGATCGTGAGCTATAGCGAAGCAGAACAATATTTTCTCAAGGGATCGTGAGGTAGGTACATAAAATCCCTTAATACCTGGATTAAGATGTTGTTATATGAAAAGTGGGTTATGTGAATACATTAATGAGTGGAATGACGCAGAGCCGAAAGATCTACGAAGGGATCAAAGGTTTAGGGAACGGTCATTTAATTTCACCTTTGTGAGAAAGCGATGAAGAGTGTTCTCAGGTTTCTCCGAGAAGTGTGGTCAGTTTGATAAGGCAATGCATTCCATAGTTATCACCTCCACTTATGCCATCACCCACTTCATCTACTTCACCTCCATCTCCAACCACCCCACCTCCACCAAACCCGTAGTTCAACATGGCAAGTGCGATCAAGCTACCCGTATTCAGAGGAGTAGGGAATGAGGATCTGGATCAGTTTTGGTTCGTGGTAAGAGCACTGTGGGAAGCACACAGGGTTGCAGATGACAATATTAAGAAGGCCACATTGGTGAGCGTGTTGCAGGATCACGTGCTAACATGGTAAATCAAGCACGTGAACAATCACCCAAATGTAGGAATAACAGAAATCCAAAATGCGCTGAATAGAGAGTTTAGCCGGCCAAAGTCAGAAACATAGTCAATCATTGGGTTTAAAGAGATCACGATGCTTCCACGAAAAACCCCCTGAGATCTAGATCAAAGGTTGAAAAGTATGATCTGCGAGGCTAATATGATGCTAATGGATGCACAACACTGTGCATGGTTTGTGGCATCTTTGACACCACACTTGAGGATGGAACTGTCACAACAGAAGCTTTCAACCTAGGTAGAAGCATTGGAAATGGTGATGAGGTTGCATGAAACACCAATATAGGATTCGGGGTTGGGAGTCCAACAAATCCATGCGCAACTACAAAACCTATGCTTGGGGATGCAGAGTTTGAAGCAGGACAGGGCGTTGCGGCCAGAGGTGCATGAAGAAGTGTGGTGCATAAAATGTAAAGGTCAGGGCCATGATAAGGATTAGTGTCCAATATTTGTGAACTATTTGGTAGGAGGGGGACCAATGCTATTGAGACCAGAGGCACAGGCATGGCTAAATGCAGCACCTGCGCTCTGGTGCATGATTTGTCAAGTGGGAGGAAAGCACACGACAAAATAATGCCATTTGTTGCAGAAGTATACACAGACTCCTCAACAGCTATTTTGAAATTTTTGTAGATCGGTGGGCCATGATGAGCGTACTTGTTGCAGCTACGAGTTAATGATGGAGCAGACCCTAGCATATAAAATGCAGACTGAAACATGAGGCCTTGACCCAGCCGTGAGGATGGCACATGTTGGATTTGAAGGGGGAGGGCGAGGATGAGGAGGAATGGAGCCAGGAAGGGGCTGCGAACAGTTAATCTGTTACAATTACGGAGGACTAGGGCACTATGCTCATGATTTTACCAACCCAACAAGAATACCTTTTTCATACTATGAGCAGTTTGATCATGAAATGGTAGATTGTCCTACATCGATTGCACAAATGTGCGAGAAAGGGGTACTATAGCCTACTCTGACCTAGAACATCCAAATGATGAGGTCTGAACCTCGTGAAGAAGATCCCAACATGAACATAGTGCTCAGAAGCGACGTGACTACAGGGGAAGATAAGGGGAAGTAGCTTGAGGAAGAAACATGGGTTCGCAAGGCTCCTACAAAGGAACTTGCGTTTGATTTGGAATGCGCCAAAGAGACATTTATGGAAGCTAAGAAGAGCTTCATGGAGCCCTCTACTTCAGGTAGTAAGGATCAACAAGAGTTAGGAATGGATCCTTCTATGCTTACTACCTTTTTGGAGACATGCATGAAGCTGCTACGTGACAATAAGGCAGTTAAAGGACTACAAGAGCTAATCACTAGGTGCGTAGGGTTGGGTGAACCGCGAGTAGTCCAGAAACTAGGAAGGCATGCATTGCACATTGGGAGGGAAATGAGATTGATGGCACAGTTTGGCGAATATGAAATGGATTAGGTCATCCTACACTTGGGTTTGGACGTGAATGTGTTACCAAAGCAAACATGGGAACGCATGGGCATGCCCATGTTGTAGTGGTCCCCGATTCAATTATGGATGGCAAACCAATAAAATATCTTGCCCATGGGTAGGTTGCAAGGGGTAACAGTGGACATCGAAGGTGCGAGCACGCAGACAGACTTTGAGGTAATAGAGATTGTTGATGACAACAATCCTTATCCCACGTTGCTAGGAATAGACTGGGCCACTGATACGAATGGAGTAATCAACCTGAAGAAATGAAACATAGTATTCGAAAAAAAGTCTCTACGCATAATAATTCTACTACACAAAGGAGAGCGCTACACTGAACCGATGCATGATGATGGAAGCAATTATGAGCTAGATTATATCTACAAGATAACTACGTGAGACCGGGATTTAGTAAATCTAGCTACAGATGGAAGGGTCTCATGGGAGCGCACAGGTTCCTACACTTTAGATTCAAACGAATAAGATGAATGCTGGCACAAACGTTTGATTGAAGTGACAATGCTGAATTGCAATATAATGACTGAATCACTGCATTGCGTAGCAGCCTAGGCCTAATATCTACTAACATATGATGGATTGATAACAACAGATGAATTCCTAAGCAAGTTTGAGAGCGCAATACCGAAGCACTAGTGGTTTGATGTGTTGAAGTGGGCACTACGCGCAACACCTACGCATTGGTGGGGAACACACCAAGGAAATTTTGAAAACTGGTGCGGCTACAGGAGGATGATGCGGCTACAGTTTGAGAAATCAGAACTATGAATAACAGATAAATACGATTGATGTGATGACCAGAACATGCACCTCACAAAATGGACCAAGGCCTATGGAGAAGAACCTCAGCCTGAATGGGTACACTTGTTCTACCATACCCTGGATGTCATACCTAGGAACTGGTATACCGAGATAGAACTTTGACATGGTATAGGCGAATGGGATGTCTTGTGTGAGGGATTTTTGTTAACATTCACATTTGAAGACCCGTGGTCGGATACTATTGACGATGTGCTACAAGCCGTGAGAGCTGGCATCTTCAAAATATCACAGGAACCACAGGAAGTAGTAAAACCAATATGGTCGACCCAATTAAGCCATGCCCTAGAATGTTATAATGTACAAGTAGAGGACGATGATAACGACCCTTGAAATATTAATATTCTAGAAACTGAAGGGAGTCACGAAGTTCACAGACCATCAAATGAGGATCCCAACATCACTGCGTCGCTAAAAACAAAGCAGGTAAACATTGGTACAGATGTAGAGCTGAAGTATGTGACACTTGGGGGACTATTTTGACGATGTTATGGTGGATAATGTTGTCGAGTTGCCCCGCGAATACCAAGATTTGTTCCCGACCAAAATCACAGATTTAAAGGGGATCATTGGCGACTTAGGGATGATGAAGATTACTCTAAAACCAGATGCAAAGCCAGTTAAGCAGCACCCTTACCATTTGAATTTGAAGTATAAAGAAAAGGTTTGCAAAGAATTGGACAAAATCCTTGCAGCATGAATTATTGAACCAGTGGAAGAATATGACTGGGTGAGTCCTATGGTAGTCCAGGAGAAAAAATAGAAGGGAAAAATTAGAATCTGCGTGTACCTCAGGAAGCTTAATGATGCCTATGTTCACGATCCATTCTCGACACTGTTTACAAATGAAGTATTAGAGAATGTTGGCGGATAGGAAGCTTACTCATTCACCGATGGTTTCTTAGGTACCATGAGATCAAGATCATGCTGGAAGACAGGAGTAAGACAACCTTCGCAACTGAATGGGGTTGTTTTCAATACACTGTTATGCCATTTTGACTGAAGAACATGCCAACAATATTTTCATGCATAGTGGTGGCCACATTTAAGGAATTCATCCACAAATTTTTGGAGGTCTATCTGGATGATTGGGCTGTATTTGGGTTAGTGAAAAACCATATAGCAAGGTTGCGGTTGATGTTGGGTACCTGTCGACGACACCAAATTGTGCTGAATCTTAAGGAGTGCACTTTCCTCATCCCATTTGGGAATCTACTCAGCCATGTGGTCTGCAAACAAGGTTTGATGGTGAACCCTATGAAGATTTTTGTTATTCTCAACTTGGAAACGCCGCGAAGTGTCAAACAATTACGCGCCACGTTGGGGCATACTGGTTACTATAGAAAGTTTATTACGAGCTATGCACAAATCACGGCTCCAATGGAACAATTGTTGAAAAAGGATGCTACATATTGTTGGAATGATGAATGCAAGAAAAGTTTGGATGTTCTCAAGGGAAAAATGGCATTCATATCAAATTTCATGTACATGTTGATGCGCCGTGTATCGCGTTGGGCACTGTACTTATGCAAGAACGCGCGGAAGGTATGGGTCATTCGATCATGTTCGTAAGTCGGCGGCTGTCCAAAGCCAAAAAGAACTATTCTATTACTGAGCACAATGGTGTTAGAAAATTATATATTACGGAGCAATGGAACACATAAAATATTGTAGAAATATAAACACAGAAAATGCATAAAACAAGGGAGACACAGATATATGTGGTTCACACAGTTTGGGCTACGTCCACCCCGAACAGCCAACCCTTCCTTTCTATTATCCAGCAAAATGAAGAGACACAACCTACAACAGAGCCGTTGTAATATCCTCTGTTTTCTCTCACAGTCTCGCCTCCCCATTTCTCGCTCAGAGAATACACATATATATTACACAAGCTCAATACAATGCCCTCATACAAAGAGATGGGTTTCCTTCTAGGGAAAAAAACCCTAAACTAAACATAAGTTCTATTGTCAAATCATTCGCCTAATGAACGGCCCAGATTGACTAGAAATTACTATACTTTTACAAGGCAATTTTACATCTGTTTTTAGCTTCGGGAGCGCTGCCCCTGAGCCCCCGCTGGGGGACCGCTGGCCCCCAGACCCCCGCGGGGGGGGACAAGTTCCCCTACACCCCCCCATGTGGAGGGGTATACAAAATTCTTGGAGTATACATCTGGCTGAAGCAAATACCTCTGAACAATCATGTTACACACACAACAAAAGGATTGGCAATGGTATACGCGCTCCAGAAATACCACCACTATCTACTTGGTGGGCACTTCAAGATGTATATTGATCATTCCACATTGAAATACTTGGTGAACAAGCTTGTGCTGGGGGGCCGCATATGCATATGGCTATTATTATTTCAAGAATATGACTTTGAGTTCATAGTAAAGTCAGGACGCCTAAATGTAGGACTAGATCACCTATCACGAATCGAGACCAGTGATGAACAAACAAATGGAGGAAGGACTACATGATGCACACCTCTATGCAGTGCATGTTGCGGATGGCTAGTTCAAAGACATTATCCATATCCTAACTATAGGGACTCGCCACTGGAATATTTAGTCCAACAGAAGAAGGAATTAGTAGTATGCGAAACAGACTTTTCTGTCATCGCGGGGCACCTCTACAAAATGGGAAACAATGAGATATTATGAAGATATGTACCTAAATTTGAACAAGGACAGAGCCTCATGGAAGCACATGGGGGGGCTGCAAGAGGAAATTATGCAGGACGAGCAACGACACAAAATATTCTTTGCGCTGGGCTATGGTGGCCAACCCTACATCAAGATTCGAAAGCATATTATTGGGCCTGTGACATATGTCAAAGAACTGGGAAACCATCAGGAAGAGATGAGATGCCACTCAATCCACAGATGACACTACAACCATTCAAAAAATGGTCAATAGACTTTGTGGGACCAATCAAACCTCAAGGGAAGATGGGTGCGCGCTACATCATCACTGCGATGGAGTACTTGACTAGATGGGCAGAAGCATAGCCAATTAAGGACTGTACGACCGCAATAACTATGAAATTTTTGTTTGACAACGTGTTGACATAGTTTGGATGCCTAAAAATTTTAATGAGTGATCACGGAATGCACTTCCTCAATGAAACTATCAGCGCACTCATCGAGGAGTTCCAGGAGTATCATCAGCAAAGTATGCAATACCATCAGCAAGCTAATGGGATAGTAGAAGCATTCAATAAGATTCTGAAGACTGCATTGACCGAAGTATGTAATGCGTAGTGAAATGACTAGGATTTGTGCATACCTGCCATATTATGGGCCAACAGAACTACGTGCAAGAAATTGACAGGTCAGACACCTTTCAGGTTAGTCTACGGCATGGAAGCAATCATGCCAATGGAATACATTGTACCCAGTTTGTGGATAACAGTGATGACAGGCATGACAGAGCATGAAGCCTTGGAAGAGAGGCTCGCAAAATTGGAAGAACTTGAGGAAGAACAGTTTCTGGAAGGATTCCATCAGCAGGTATAGAAACAGTCTCGGAAAGCTTGGCATGATCGCCATATCAAGTTGTGAATATTCAAGGTAAATGATTTAGTGTTGCTGTATGAAAAGTTTGAGAATTTTCCTGGAAAATTCAGAATGCATTGGTTGGGACCATATGTGGTAAAGGAGGTCATAGACGGAGGCGCGGTCCAGCTAGTCAAACTTAATGGAGAGCCCTTCCCAGGAAAAGTAAATGGTAGTCACCTGAATCCATACACGGGTGGACCGGCTGTTTGACTAAACAACCAACGTATAGTCTACATGACCTGAGGAGCCAGACAAGGGTGCGATACTATAAACATAGGTACTAAAAACCAACCTTACAGTAGAGAATCAAGTAAGATGCAAATAATTTTGAAGTAGACAGGGAGAAAATCTAGATGACGACAACATGGGGAGTTGTGGACCTTCACGATGCACAGGCACAATAGGATGAACTTCACGCGAAGATCACTGTAGTAGCCAAGTGACTTAGGATGAGTCACAATGATTGTGTTGGGGGCCTGTTGGGCAGCAGATCCCTCAATAGTGGGTTTTCGGGGCTTAAAGCCCAAGTTTTGCGACAATGTAATGTAAAGACCCCACAAAATGTAGGTGTAGAGCATGAGAGTCTAGGGTAGACCACCCTAAAATATTGTAATCTAATCTAGAATGTGTTGGCCTACCCATGGTTCGCGGACCATGGGAAGGTATAAATAGAGCAAGGTTCTAAGGGTAGAAAGTAGTTTTTTTGGTTGAGTCTTGATCTAAAGTGATATGGGTTTTTGAATGTGATATTCACTCTGAGTCTTGGGTCGTAGTAGTAGAGAGAGGCTCTACAGCTATGTGCGTAGAGGCCTGGTAGAGTCCATAGCTGTGTGCGCGGACCCCTGCAGCTGGGTGTGCAGGGCATAGTTGGGGTTGTAATGGAACAGAAGTTAATAAAAGATAAGTTGATTCTAAAATATTGTGCATATACTTATAGATCCGTGTGTTTACACTTCTGTTATATTCTTATGCATCTCTTTACAGTTTATCATTGTGCACACTTGCAATGAATGATGAATGATTTGTAAGGTTACTGGGCACACAAAATTTAGTTAGATCTATAATGATAAAACATAAAGGATAAAAGACCTAGACAACCCCTCTTCTCACTCTTTATAGAGCTACGCAAAGGTTAGACAACTACGCGGAGCAGTACAAGCGTGCAAGATCGGTTTGTGAACTTCCCAGTCTTCATCAAGACATCCCTAGGGTGTAGAAACTTGGTTCCGGCACCCTCCCATACTACCTTGGGTGAGACCTCAGTCCATGCTCCGCAGACTATTGCTGAAAGGGCCAGTAGTGAGAGATTTGTTTGGCTAAATCACTTCTGAACCTAGGTCAGGCTCCAATAAGCCAACACCAAGCATTCACATCAGGTTTGTTCATTAAATATTTGATTGTAGCATGGTTAGTATGTACAAATGTTTGATAACATATAATGTAATTCCTAAATTTGTTCAATGAATGCACAACAGCTAGGGGTTCCTTTTCGGTCATTGTGTAGTTCAGTTCGGCCTTTGACAAATTCTTACTGATAAAGTAAATGGCATAAGGAATTTTTTCATCTATCTAGCCTAGAGCTACTCCTATGGCTTTGTGTGAGGCATCCACATGTATATGAAAGGGAAGGGCCCAATTTGGGTCTCGGGGAATTGGTGCAATGGTTAACTTGTCCTCTAGGGTGTCCAGGGCCTCCTGATAGCTTTTTGACCATACAAACTTAGTCTTTGGCCAACAACCCAAATAAAGGAGAAGCTAACTTGCTGAAGTCTTTTATAAACCTTCGATAGTATCTAGCTAACCCTAGGAAACTTCTAACATCTCTCTTATTTTGTGGATGTGGGGCCCTTTGGATGATAACCATTTTGTTTGGGTCCACCTGGAGTCATTGCTGGGATATTGAATGACCTAGCACAGTCCCTGTAGTCATCAATAAATCACATTTTTCAGGACTAAGAGACAAGTTCATTTCAATGCATTTGTTCAGCACCTTACCTATGTTGGACAGAGCCTCCTGGAAATCACGTCCATAAGGTGTAAAATCATCCATATAAATTTCTACTGCATCATGGACTAACTCGAAAAAGGTACTCAGGACTACTCTTTGGAAAGTGGCAGGAATATTGCATAGGCCAAAAGGAACGACCCTATAGGTTAAAGTACCCCAAGGACAAGTGAAGGTGGTTTTATCCTGGTCTTTTGGGCTGATCTGCATTTGATTGTACTCGCTGAATCCATCTAGGAAAGAGAAAAATTGTTTCCCTGCCAAGCCATCTAGCACTTGGTCGATGAAAGGTAGAGGGAAATGATTCTTCTTTGTGGCTCTCTGTAATCAACACAAATCCTCCAGTTATCATTTTTCTTTGGAACCAACACCAAAGGAGAGTCCCACTCACTATCAGAGATAGGGTAAATGAATCCTACATCTAGTAGCTTTTGCAGCTCTTCTTTGACTATATCCTTTAGAGCTAGATTCATCTAACTTTGGGGTTGGTAGACTAGTTTGCACCCTTCTTTGATATAAATGTGGTGAGTACACACCGAGGGGTGCACTCCTTTCATTTATTTGTAACTCCAAGAAAAGCCATCCTGATGTTCCATTAGCATGTTGCACAACTTTTCTTCTTGGTGAACATAAAGAGATGGGTTGATTTTCAAAGTTCTCTCAAGGCTGAATTCTATGGTTTTGACATGGATAGGGTTGGAATCGACTAAGCATAGATCAATTTGATGGTTTTTCTGGGTTTCCTTTACTACTTCTTCTAAGGACAATGTACTGGGAGTTAGACTTTGGAGTATGTGCTCAATAAAATCATCTTCATCCGGTTGTCCCCTTCCCATGGTTGTCTCTAAGGTATAGAGTTGGGCGGAATAAACTTCATCTTATTCTTCCTCCTCTTACAACCATAAAGGTAAGTCATGTTTTAGAGATAGTTAAGGAAGAGGATATAGGACTAACTACTTGGACATATGCCTATTCTTGATAGTCATATTTCCAGCCCTGCAACTAATGTAAGCATTGCTGGTGGCTAGCCAAGGCCTCCAAAGGATGAGAGGGTAACCAGGAAGCTTGGCCTTAGGCTGGAGAACTAGGAAATATGCAGGGTATTCCCAAGAGTCAGTGGAGACCATCACATCCTCAACAATCCCCTCAGGGGCCAGTGTGGAGCTGTCTACAAGTTGCAATATTGTTGTGGTCTTTCTCAATGAACCCTAGAGGTTGAGCTTGAGCATGGTGTCCTTGGTCATCACATTAATGGCAGCCCCAAGATCAATCAAAGTGTGTGGGACAATGGTTCGATTGATGTGCACATCTACTAAAGGGCTTCTAGGGTGCAAATATTTTGGATAGATTAATTTCCCCAGCATTAAGTCAAACAGTTGTCCAATGACATTAATCGTAGGGACATCTCTCCTTCACCTCCCTAGATGCTTGCAACACTTCTCCTTGATCAAATTGTTGTAAATAGGCACAACTTTTATAGCTTGGAGAAGTGGAATTTTGACACATAGATTTTTCAATTCTCCTAGAAGTTTAATCTCTTCTGGGGTAGGATGGAGTGGTTGGGTTAATCTCTTAGGAAAGGGTGGTGGATTTACTTTAGTCATGCTTTCCTCTCTTTCTTCCTCAACCTCCCTAGGTGGAGGTAGAGGTTGGTTGTCTAGGATTACTCTCCTAGATCTCAGGTTGATTTCCTAAATTTCCACAACATAAGCTGGATAGGATGTCTCTCCACTGTCCACTGGTTGTGCCTATCTGTTGTTCAATTTCAGATTCTATTGGGCAGACATTAGGGGTTTTTTAGGTGGAGCAAAGTGTAAAAGTTGTGGTTGAGCAGGTGGTGAAGGAAATAAAGCTAGAGAATTGTTTTATGGGGGCCTCCACCCCTAGGGCAGTGCATTCCACTGTAAAAGTGTAAAAGTTGTGGTTGAGGCATAGAATATGGTTGAAATGACTGGCTGGTTGGATGGGAATGATATTGAGGTGCAAAGGACCAAGGAGGAGGCATAGACCAGGAAGGATGAGCAGGGGGTCCCCAAGAGGGAATGTTTGTGGTCTAGTTGGGGTTGTAACATGCATGGGATGGCCCTTGCATGCCCTCTTGGTAAGGCCTAGGCCCATGGGTTCTCCTTTGGTTTATGTAGTAGAGTTGTTCAATTACCCCTTCAGCTCATTGATATACAACTTTTAGTCCAGGTAGAGAAGGGCACTTCTCTTTGGAGTGATTTTCTTCATAGACTGAGCAGATTTCAATTTAATTCAATGGAAATTCATTCCTATGGTGCCTCCTAGTGCATTTGGGGCAGAAAATGGCTAAGACTCTCTCTGATTCCTCCTGTTTTCTCTTAATGTGCATAGTGTCCATCTATAGGGTGAGGGTTTGCAACATCTCACTCTTAAAATCCTCCAGCATGTTTCTGATCTCACCCTTGATGAATGAATTGGAAGAGGATGGAATGACCATGGGTTGACTAACCCTACCTTTTTTCCTAGCTGCCCTAGAATGGCTTCTAAAGACAATCTTGATATCCTCATAGGGTAACTGGTAGATGTCCCCTCCTACTAACAAGTTTAGTGTATCCAAAATATTTTCCCTAACTCCTCTAAGAAGGACTAGCTTTAGAGACTCAGGGTCAAGTGTGCACCTCACCATTTTGTAGCTAAGTTGGAATATTTCTTCATAATATTTTAGGGATTCATCATGCCCTAAGGTCGTCCTAAAAATTTCCTCTTTAGTGTCTTTAGACCTA
>APFE030319550.1:0-12105 GCA_000404065.3 Pinus taeda
AATCAAAAGAAAAAGATATCTATATGGCAGAAAAAAATAAGGAGGATAAATTCTAGTTATGGTTGGCACTGTTTTGGTTAGGGCTTTGTCATAACAGGTTCGAGTTTGGAAGCAATGCTTCACTATGGTTAAGGAAAATATTATATATGGGTTGTGACTTGTTTTCTATGGGACTTCTTCCTGTATTTTGGCTGCAGCTAGAAGATATTCTTACAGCTTGAGCTCAAGCCTTGAATCACTTGCCCAGGAAGTTGAAATACAACTAGAAGCCACTGAACTCATATGATAATATTCAGGTGCTTGTTGAGGATGACATGGAAACTTAAAAACATGCTAAGACTACTACAGATAATAGAGCCCTTGTAAGAAGAAAAAGGTTGCACTGTTTGCAGATATTCAAGGGCTAGAGCAGCATGCTTTAGAAGCCCTAATCTAGAATCACAAAGATAATATCAATGGTGACCTTAATGTGGTCATAAACCAGCTCCTTAAGCCAGTGAAAGGGAGCATCATGTGAAATAAGGAAGGATGCAATAAAAAGGATGATTTTTGGATCAGTCAACTTAGAAAGTAGTGAACTATTGTTTTCCTAACCAGACTGATCTTCTACAACAATATGATTTGTCCTCTATGACCAGATTGCCCAGATTACAAGATTGAATGGATCTAAGAGCAGTGATGTATGATCTTCATATTGGAAAGTTATTTTATATCATTATACTCTCTCTCTTTCTCTATTGAACATTTGATGATAATAATAAGAAGATTTGATCAAGGGTTTTCCTCATCTTGGGTTTTTTCTCTGGCTTGAGCCATATTCTTGTGTCTTTTTGTCTTGGCTTGTCTTCTGCATCTATCATTTATGTTCTTTCATCAGATATTGTTATATGATGTGTAATGTGATTAGTAAATGGATTAATGGGCGTCTGATTGAATGAAGTATCTAACCTAAGCAAATAACATGTTGTGAATTACTATATTGGAGCATATTTGATGCCCAGTTTGACCCTCCCTTTTGATTCCATGGCTTGGAAAATGATGGCTTGAACTTCTAAGAAAAAATTGGTCCTGGATAGGTCAGCGAAAACCTGGGTGAAACTACCCACAAAAAATACCTTCAACTTACTGATAATAACTGGTACAACCTCCTCAAGTGATACCAAAGTCTAGCAATGAGTGAATCAATCCCCTTTTTCCTACATGAACTGCAGATGGAAAATATGACCTCCAAAAATCCCACAGCCTTTGGTGGTACCCATGACCTGGAAATGAGATGAATCTTTAGTAATAAATACCAGTGAAATAACTTAGTGGTCTTCTTTTTTCTGATCAATTATGGTGGATTTGTTTCACTACCGAAACTAATTCATTCAATGGTTTCACCCTTAGTACTCAAAAGCCACAAGAGCTCTCCAAATTGTTATGAGAAAATGATTGTGGATGCCCAAAAGTGAGCTTCATCTCTCTTTTATGATCAGAAAGAGTAAGCTTCATCTCTCTTTTATCATCAAAATTCCGCTAGTGTCTTTTTTATATCTTTTTTTCCCTTGGTGTGATCATTCAGATAAGGACATTACACTTGCACCAATATTGACTCCTTTCAAAATCACGTTATACATGATACAAGTGGGGTTGGCCATAAACATTGGTCAATGGCTTAGCTGTTAAAATTGGAAACTAGGGCCAAACTCCATGTGTGTCTTCTTATTTATGGAAACTGATATTTTTCTTGGATTCCTCTCATCGAGAGGTGTAGGATTGATATAAATATCATCCAATTCCGACGTGTATTTGTGGAGATATGAATTTATTTGTGTTACTTGACAATTTGTCAAGGTCGGCCAGCAACCAAATTGCCCCAACTTATCATCAACGTTTGATTATAAATAGAAGAAGTCTTCAAGTCATTTTCACACACACTTCTCCTGAGGTCTCTCTCCACTCATTTAGGTTTGGTGGCTAGAGAGATCAAGAGGGAGAAGCCCTAGACATAGAGGAGGAAGGGTTCTATACGCAGCTAATGGAGGAATCCTAGCCATTGTTCAAAAGGGAGATCTAGCCATGCCCTAATGATGTATGGTCATTGTCTTAGAGGTGCCCTAATTCGCTAATAGCAAGCCTTATTACATAGCAATAGGAGACCTAATCAACAACCCTAATCCACTGTCAAGAGAGACCCATACGCAGTCTTGAGAGGCTCCTATTTACTGTCATGAGAATGCCTTATACACAACTCTCCTAGCCACAGCTTGTGAGGCCCTAATCAGCAACATATGAAGGCCTAAAGCTATAGTTAGAGGAGCCCTTATCACAGCTTGAAAGGGACCCTTAGATGCAACTAGAAGTGTGGACCTAGCCACAACAAAAGGAGTACTACAATAATGTGAAGGTTCTATGCTAATACCACATTGTTGTAGGTGACAACGTGGTCTCATTCAAGGTTGTTTAGGCATGATAAGGCTGGTCTTGAGCTCGATTTGTAGGGAAGTCGAAGTCACTTAAAGGGGGAGAAAGAAATTGTTGTTTAAGGGTTTATTCGGTCACTGTTTGAAGGGATCAAAGTTATAGTCTACTACTGGGCTAGGCCGCAGGCCATAGCTAGTAGTTGGAGACCCTTTTAGGATTTGCGTTCAGAAGGTAAGCAGCCCTATAAGGCAGTTTATGGTTGGAGGGGTTGTATGAAGGCTAGACGTAGTCAATAGGTGGACTGTGGGGTGTGTTTAAGGTGTTGTGGCACTTAGAGCTTGTGCCCTAAGCAGGGACCAAGTCTGCCATGAAATGCACCAGTCCTTGTAGCATATGAAAATTTCCAAATTAGCAGCCTTATCATGACTAGTGAAGTAAAAAAGGAAGGAGAGCGTTATTAAAGGAAAGCCTCAGTATTCTAGGTAATTGGTTGTGTTGTTCTAGGACTATCATAGGTTGCATATCTTCATCCCTTGGTATCATAATTTCAACCTCATTGCATCATCATCACGGAGAAGATCTTTGATCCTTGTCTCTGTTGAACTATTGAAGAATATAAGAAGAATTGATCAAGGGTTTCCCAACATTTGGGTTTGTCCCTAGTTGGTGCCACATCTTGTGTCCTCTTGTATTGCCATGTCTTCTACTATTTATGTTTATGTTCTATCTGTACTTTACTATCATGTTGATGTGATTGCTAATCTGAATATTGGCATTGGGCTAATATGAAAAATTGAAGTAAATTTCTCTAAGCATAGGACATACCTAAATTGAAAATGGTATCAGAGCTGAGGTGAAGACAAAGCCCAAGCAAGAGTGGAAGAGAAATCACCGAAGACAATTGGAAAGGACAAAAGGCTCAGTGGGTTCCTCATCCCACTTCCCCGGTGAAGACAAGATCTGTGAAAAGTCTGACTATCACAGATGGAAGATGTCTCTTGATCTGACATTGGAAGATCAAGAAGTGTTGGATTACATGAAGGGTAAAATCCCTGAGCCTTCATCAAATGCACCAACTGCTACAAAGAACAAGTACACCAAGGGTGAAGTCAAAGCGAAGAAGATTATTAGAGATTCCATTGAAAAGCATTTGGTGGCCTACATCTCTAATATAAACACCTCCAAGGGTATCTACGATAGATTGGTAAGAATTTTCAAGGTTAGTGATGCAAATCAATTTTTATTTCTCAAAAATAAGCTTAAGAATATTAAGAAGGGTAAAGATGAGGATATTCAATCCTACTTCTTAAGGATCTCTGATATCAAGAATGATCTTCTATCGATTAGAGAAATCATATTGTATTAATTCCATCTGCAGTTTGTGTAGGCAAAAGGGGGCTAGTAGTTGTTTCTAAAGCAATACCAAGGCAACAAAGGATAATGCATGAATTGTTTGAGCAATTACCTACAAATTTTTTGAGGGTGATAGAGCTCATGGAGGCGTGGGTATCATCAATATGGCAAGGAAAAAAAGGAATGTAAATACAAGTCCGAAGATGATGATATAAGCAAAACTAAAGACTTAGTGGTGTATACCAAGGTAGGCATAGAGGAAGACTTGAAGACTACCAAAGATCAAGGAGCTTTGGAAATTACATTTGAAGGGAGCCAGAACAAAAGTGATGAATCAAACAAAGGATATGGAGAAGGATATGAAGATCACTTTTCCAGAAATCATTCTCACGACATCGATGAAAATGATTATTTGACAGGTAATAGAGGACAAGAGAATTTGAAACCTAGCCAAGAAGATTATGGTGACATTGGTTATTCTATAGACAATGATGGTGGCAGTATAAATAAGAATTATTCTACAACTATCAAGGAACAACAAGCTAAGTTGTCCATCAAACGACTTGGCGTCTTGTTAGAACACATTGGTCCTGAAAGGAAGATATTTGAGAGGGATAATCCAACGATCCCTATTACTCATAAAGAAAATATTACTGATCCAATATAGAGTAGCAGGACCTTGGGTTTATTTCCATGTGTGATTACTTTACAAGGAAGAAACATGAAATTTTCCGAAAGTTCAAACAAGGATCAAATTATGAAGGAGACTCTTTTCAACTCTTGTAAAATGGAAGGTATTGAATTGGGGTATATGTATCATCATCAAGATAGCAACAAAAATACCTCCACTCAGTTACCCAACAACATAATTATAGTTTTTGATTGAGGTAAGGGGAGAATACACTAGAAATGGTGCAATTCCTTCAGGAATGGCCTAATTGAGAAAATGGTCCATTGGCATACTTTCAATGAAGAAGCTATAGAACCATATCCTCCACTCTTTGTTAAGGAAATTTTTAGGCCAGAGGGTATTAAGACTTTAAATCTGGAAACATCGTTAAATGAAGGTGTGCCTAGTACCTTTTGTCCCTTCTTAAATGAATATGATTATCAGTCAACCAACAATCCATCTCCTTTTGAGGCTTTGCATATTTTGAAACAAACACCTCGAAAAACCATGAAGTAATTAGGTGTGACGACTTCAGTAATACATCCAAGTGCATTTATTTTAGATTTACTTCCTAAATGTGCACTAATTTCTGATATGACATTTACAATGAAGAATATTATTGGAGCTATTGGAAAGGTCAAAGAATCAAATTCTAGAGGAGCTAAATTCTTGTTACATAATCTATATGTATCAGCTTTTGTGGATAGGTTGCATTCAATCTCTTCAAGGTTTTCCCCACTCGATGAGGTCATTCAATACGAACTTACAATCTATACCCTTGGAGATTTAGTTTCACATTTTCATAGAAATAAGCTAGATGATCTTTCTTACTATAGAATTATTTCTCCCTGCAAAATTTGCAAGGCTCTATTTGTAGAATGCCTTTTGAGGCATTGGGCTTGCCACCCTTTGAGAAGTAATGGAGAAATTAATGCTATAGAATAATAGTTGGCTTGTCCAGAAATTGATGTTAAGGTATTTTGGGGCTCATCAAATAATCATTTGGTACCCTTGATGGGGAATAGGAAATTTCATCAAATTTACAATGTTATCAAAAGGCTACAAGATAAGATTGAAGGACCTCCAAATTGCGCTTGTTGTGGGAAGCTTCAAAGGTGAAAAATATAAGTAAGGCTAATACAATACTCAATCAATTAGAACTTATAATTAAAAGGCATTTCTCTTTCAATATGGAATATTAGAATGTTGTATTTTCCTTCTCTTTGTATAGTGAGGTTGTTGAATTTGCTTAATATAAAGACACCATGGTCCACATAGTTGTACATGCTTTGACACTTGCTATATATAGAGGTGATGAAAGTGTCAAAAAGTTTCTCACAAGCCACATAATGTTATCATACTTAGATTTGGTGAAATTCCTCAAGGAGAAAAGCTTAAAATTAGATGTTCTTGTTGTTTATACAGTACAGGTTGATGATGTTTATGAGATTACAACAACATTATTTTCTATAGTTGAAGAAATCAAAGATGACCTTTATTACTGCAGTGACATAATTTGTGCCAGTATTTCTGATTTGAGCAGACCAATGACACATAATTTTCTTCATTTATTGGTTTTGCAAGATTTTCTACCATCCCTTAATTTATCTCATCCCAAGATAATCACTCTTACATCGTTGTATATAACATCTTGTCTTTTACAAGTGGTCAATAACAAAGAGTTGGTGAATAGTATTGCTACTGCTTTTTTGTGCCCACAAACATTGGCCACTACAACCTTCAACCATGAGTGCAATGGTCATTTATTTGTTGGAGACTTGCTAAATGAGAGCACAAAGGTAGCTGCAGGATCTAGAATATCTACCGTCAACACTAATATTTGAATTGAAGAGCAGCAAAGTCACAACAATGTTGTTAGACCTTTGGAAACACAATTTATGAATATTACACTTTTGGATACAAATAAAAAGACAAGTTAAATTGGATTGCTATCCCTTGTTTTTTGTGGGAACAACAAATTGGTGTTGGCATCTCCGAGCTTGCTGACTGTCAAATTACAAAGTGAAGAGTTGGATAATTCATTGTTGGATGTACTGGGTATTCTTCTTCAAAGAGTGCAACATAAGAACTCACAAGGTGACCCTAGTAAGGAACTAGGATCTAACGAGAGGATGTCAATGTGCCAGATTCTTGATACACTGATAAGTCTTCTCTGTTAGAGACCTTTGTGTACGTAAAAAACATAGCATGCAACTTTGTATTTTCAAAAACTACTTCCATAAAACGAAACAAAATTTAATTTTCATAATTTTAATGTTGGTTATGAGAATGCTCATGATGATCTTATGAAAGAAGTCAATGATTTGTGTTGTGATCCTATTCCAAATGTTATTCTAGAGGAATACAAAGATTGCAAGAAATCCTTAGAGATACCTGCAGTTCAGGAAGATTTCAAGTTCATTCTTCTACCTGATTCTTGGCCACATATTCTAGATGGTGACGATTCTTCTTACTTTATCAAAGGAATGAAGCTAGTAGGAGAAATAAAACATATGGAAGGTAAAAATTTAATTGGTGAAGGCAATCATGTTGATTTTGCGGCCTATTCCATGGAATATCGTTGTGTTAGTTTGGAGGGCATTTAAGGCTCTAGCCAAAACAACAACATTAAAGTCTACAATTCATTATTGATGGACGCGCATTGCTCTGCCTTAATGGGAGTTCAATTTGAGTTTGCAACTATACATGGAATATTTGTTGCATACCTACTAGAGGAAACTTGTGAGTCCTTGAATAGAGATTGTGTGCTAGGGGCTTATGGGCCTAATGGTGCTAATGTAGTAGCTGCTTCTAAATCCTTGGTGAAATGGATTTGTGCCTGTTGGGATCTAGAAACCATTCAACTAATCGGACCCATGGTCTAAAAATAATAAAGTTGCAGGTTGAAAATAGATGGGAAACTTTACAAGTATATGCAAGATTATCAAAATACCTTTTGGTCTCAACGATTGCACATGCCACAAACATCATTAGTTTTAATAGTCACGAGGATGAAATAATTATGGCTCTTGTATCTAGGTTTTCTATTAAAGTATGGGATCTAGATATACAGGTGGATTTCTTGGGACAAGACATATTAGGCAGGGAAGACTGTAATGTCCCTATCATTTGAACAACAAGCATATTTTGTACTTTTTTGGCATTTTTGGTTATTTTCACAAAGGGGAAAATATTTTTCTTTTGGAGATTGGCAAAAAATGACTATTTTATTGGAGAATGGAAGAAAATGAACATTTTATTAAAAAGGTGGCAAAAAACTATTTAGTGGAAAGTGGCCCTCACTAATAAAATAATATTTAAAAGAAATTCTAGAGGTTGCTCAAACATAAATTATAAAGAGGGGAAGGAGCTCATTTGGGGATTATTATAACTTACCATTCTACTTTTAGTTGAAGGTGAGATTAAGGGAGTTCAACCAGAGTGTCTCAAGGGAGATCCTTAACCCAACTTCAGCAGATTTAATTGCTACCCTAGCTAGTTTTCCCTTCTTCGGTGAACATTCTTGCCATCCTAGTGGTTTTTTTTGTGCTTATTTCTAAAGATATGATGGGAATTTTGGCACAAAGATTATTGGCATCATAATCTGATTTTATAGGTCTGGTATTCCTTCCTCAAAGAAGCATGAGTTTCACTATTTCCCAAGCCAGAAATCACTCAAATTTGTGGGTTGACTTCCCTGAGTTATATAGAGGTAGAGATTAGGAATGAAGGGGGTTTCATTCCTTGCTTTGATACAAGGCATGGGCTATTATTATTTGTTGGAGGATTCCTAAGGGTGATCGATTTGAATCCCTTGCCAATACCAAGGTTATGGTAATTTTCTCTTGAAAATTGACACATTTTGGGCATAAATCCAACATCCCTCTCTATTGTAAATAAGTTTAGGGAGATGCTACGTATTATATAGACACCAGTGCTACGAATTTATCAATTTTGGGCCATTTGGATCTGGAGAGAGAGTAATGAAGCAGTGTTAAGAATTTTGGGTGCACCTCGATAGTTTGTGGGTGGGATTTATATGTCATATCAGCCTCAAAGGAAGGGCCACAAGCTTCCCATCTACTAGATTACAAATTTGTTAACTGTGGACCACTAAAATTGTAGTACCCTGAGGGAAGAACACATAGAATATTACCTTGCTAAAGTTTATGATGTATTGTTGGTCACATTCCTTCTTCAACTACCACTCTAGAAGCACACTGTGAGACAGAGGTCACAGGTTCCTTGATTTTCTTATGTCTTTTTGTATTTAGTTGGTTAATGTGAAAGAATCTCCTATATTTTATTTATCTGTGATGTACCAGCTGTATACATATGTAAATTTATGAACTTTCATAAATCTATTTGAGTGCTTGGAGTACTTTTATTTGGCATGCACGTTAGTTTTTTATGCATATTTAATTGGGTGAAATATGTAAAGGTGAACCTATAGCTACACGTGGCTAAATTGTTGCTAGAACACATCACTAAACCTCATGCACACTCAGAAACCTATTGAAAATTTAAGGCTTTTCTAGAAAGGAACATTACACTTTTCAAAGCTACCATCAACTACATGCTTGATCTTGTCAAAACGTCTAAAATCAATCATTGATTCCCTAGTAGGTCTTAGAACATATCCAAGAGATGATTCTCAAGAAAGGAGTTATACTAATTGGTTATGACATCCTTCCGTACCTTCTTAGAAGCTACACATTAAAAAGGGAGGGCTATGTCTGAAGAATAGAGGACAATAGTGCAACATAAGTAGGAAATTTCATAGTTTGATGACTCACCTGAGACGTGGACATAGATGCTCCCACTTGTTCCTATACACCCTATAATGTTTGAATAAACCATCTTGACTTCCTGGATACACTAGAATGTAACGAGGTCTCCGTTTTCTTACTAGAATCTTGCTAGTTTCACTTTGATTTCTTTTTCAATTTTAGAACAAAATCTGGAACAACAAGCTTTCTGTGTTCATTAATCACTATAGGACGTTTCTATGATTTTGAGGATCATTCATCCTCATCAAAATTCATATCCTTGCTCACCAATATGTTCATTTGAACTTGAATTTATATTCAGTAAGCCTCAAATGTATTACTCTATCCAATAAATATCCCCTTTATATTCAAGGGTTCAAGTTTAGTCCTTTTCTTATCATGAATATGAATATAAATTGGACAAACAAAAAGATATGGAAATGTAATACTTGTGGCTTCTCATTGGTAAAATATTTCTTTGGTGTTTTGTCCTTCAAGATGCTGTGAGGACATTGGTTCAAGATATAGACAACTTTGTTGTAAGCTGTCTTAAATACAGATGGGTAAATCCACATCATGGGTGGTGGATTTATGATTATCTATTTCAATGATGTATTTGTTACTCTAGAACCCCATTCTTAGAAACTCTGTTATTTTAGTGCTTCTTTTCAGCTTATTTCAATGCTTCTTTTGAGCTTAATTCAAGTAAAATTTGACAGATTCTTGTGTTTTTTAGAAAAGCATCAAATGTTATTTTGTTAGTACATCATGTAACAAAGTGAGCTACAACCATCTAATGGTAACTGTTATATCTCTGAGATGATAATGGTCAGCTATCATGCTAGGGAATCTAAGATAATTATTTTAGGGGTTTTGTTTTAATTTGGAGGACCAATGCATGAAACAAATGTAAGACTGTAATGCCTAACCTTTTGAATAATATTAATATTAAAATAGAGGGCTGCTATTAAAATTCACACAATGATATAGCTTGTATGGTGGTGAGTAGAAACAGAGAAATGATATGATTATCACAGTCTTCAGATTGAAAATTAAATAATCATAAGTATGAAAACCTTTAAACTATGTTCAGAAGGTTTAACAGAATATGCTTAAGCTTACAAAAGATGTTGATGATTTATTGATTTATAGGGAATTAATTAAACAAACAATTCATTAATTCATTCTCTTTACAAATTATCACTTCAGAAGCTTATAGGAATAGATTGAAACCCAATTATGCCTACCTAGTTATCTCTTTAAGACATAAGAATATGAAGAAAAACATAATAAATAATACTGGAAAAACTTATAGGAAACACATAACTGTGTAAATCAGAATTCAGAATCCTTTGCTTTTATATTAATGATCCAGAAAAGTAAAGTACATCAAATGATTTAAAATGCTTCTTCAAGGGTGCAACCCTTAATAACTCGTAAAGAGAGTTATTTATACAACAGTAGAACTGATAAAATATCCTAAACTATTTTTACAAAAATAGATTATTACAAAATCAGAAATAAAAACTGCTAGTTGATCTGGCACTATTTTGATGCCAAGTTGTTGATGCCTGTTGCTAAAAAAACTAAAAATTGTTGAAGCTACTGACTATTCCTCCAAAAAATGAATGTTGTTAGATCACCCTTCAATCAAGTAAATCTATCAATTCTTCCCAACGTTTCTTATCTGGGATAGAAATATTGGTTACCCTCCTGTAAACTTCAATCTAACCTTTGACTCTGTTCAATTCAGTCGTATGTGAACTGTCAGCTACTGACTTCATAAGTTGTAACTCCTTGAGTTCATCCTTTAGTTTCAGAAATTGATCCTTCAGAAATTTTTTCAGCTCCTTTTGTTGCACCTGTAGTCGATGTTGTAGCTACAGTGGAAACTTTGGTGGTGTGAATTGTTGTAAGGGGGACTATATCCATTGGAGTTTGAGCCATGTTAACAACTTCTTGTTTTTCCTTTACCAATTTCTCCATCTGCTCTTCCATTTGTTTAATCTACAGATTCTACTTTATGATAAACTTCATCATGTCAGACTTTTGAGTTTCTATCTCTTGGATTTCTTTGGCCATTGGATCCTCAGAGGCTAGAAATTTTAGCTGTTTCTTTAATGTTGCAACTTCAGTATTCTTCTTCTTAATGAGCTGTTCTGTAACGTTTATGTTTGAGGGATCATATCCCATCTTCAGCACTAGATTATCCAAGGATTGGATATTCGTATCCTTTACTAATGAGGAGAATTTTTCCAACTTTAGCTGTGACTGAGTGTTGGCCAGGGTAACCTACATTTTTGACAAACTCATGGCAGTGTTTGTCAAGGTGGAAGAAATCATCTTCCCAGTTTGTTTTTGCATCTCAATTTGGTAAATTGGATGCACATCCTTCACATTGAACTCAAAAGAAGTCTGTTTTTGATATTGAGCAGCAGTCTTAGGCTGTGGAACTTAGGCTTGAGAGCTGGAAGAATGCTTCTAGAACTGGGTCTAGGTGTTCAATTTTAATTCTTCATTATTCATTTTGATCTCACAAAAGACATGAAAAATGTCTTCCTCCTTATCTTTTGGAATGCCTCCACTAGTCTGAACTACTTGCTGTTCATGAGAAGTAGTAGAATGAGTTGGGGATTGTGTATATTGTCCACTAGACTGTGTATAAATCATGGTCTCCCCCAGTCCATCAAATGATGTCTTCTGAGGTTCATTTCTGGCACCAAAAATTACAGAGATCCTAGGTCTCTTTTTCCTATGTACAACCCTAAATCCTTGACTTGTTGCTTCAGTTGTAGGTGAAGATTGTTCTTCCCTCCCTCTCTTGGCTGTCTTTTCTTGTGCAAGTTAAGTTTTCACATTAGATGTAGAAAATGCCTATTCTTTAGCCTCTTGGAGGGTGTTCTCTAT
>APFE030319555.1:0-27836 GCA_000404065.3 Pinus taeda
ATTCCTTGTAATTAAATCTTATTATGTGTTGTCACGTCACCTATCTAATTAACACCTATCTATTAGTTAATTAGAGGGGTTATTTACTCTATATAAATGTGAGAGAAAAATAATATTTATAATTTAAATTAATAGCAATGGAGAATTTTCTCTATTTTAAGATATTCTCTTGACTATTTAATTAAAAATAAAATAAAATAAAGAATATTGTATCACAAATGTTACATGGTAATTAATATATGCGATAATTTTAATGAAATATTTTAATATTAGGATAAAAGTAGAAGAAAATATATTTGGAGAAAATACGGATTCTTGATGGATTAAAAAAAGGATATAAATAAATTAAGAAAAATGATTGCTTGAAGATATATGTATGATTTGTAACTATACAATATATTTTATTCAGACAATCAAACTAAAATAATAAAGTATTTAACAATATAAGAAAATACTTTATCCACCGAAATGAAAATTAAACTACTAAATCTTTATAGTATATTTTATTTAGATAATCAGATTAAAATAATTAAATATTTAACAAGAGAGAATACTTTATTCACCGTAATGAAAATTAAACTACTAAAATCTCTTACTTTTTATATTCTCTTAAAAAATTTGCATGTAAATATGTTGCTATTCTAATATTTTAGTTTAGAAACATAAAAACTGTTATTCCGAGATTTTGGTTTGGAAACAGAAACATAGAGTACCTAAGACTGATATTTATTCATTGAAATTTTCACTTATGCCATTTTTGCTATTTGGCTTTTGTTTCAACATCGAGGGTGTTATGCCCTTACACATGTGGTAGTCTTTCAACTGCTTATAACGAGATGTGGCACTATTGAACACTTTCTTTTCAACAATACTTATGTTCATGGACTACGCCTTAACATTTGATACTTAGTGTATTTTTCTTTACCAAGTATTTAGATTAGCCTTTAGACTAATGAACATCCATACACATTCATTATCCACAGTAGTTATACCTATACAACACAATTGCAACAACATAAAGGGACGGGCAACTCCCTGAATATGAGTTTTCCCAATTTCAATATATTTCCAATTTTCATAAAATTACAAGTACTACATTGGAAACTCCAAGTTTCATACTTAGACAAATTTCAAACATCGTGTCTTTCGCATGAGCTGCCCACCTCATGCACACCTTGCACAATGGTCACCTCCACAATCGACACTTAGCCAAATTCCAACTCGTCAAACTGTTAAACCATCGGGCAGGCACCTTCGTGCAACCTCTGCCTGAACTTGTTCACTGTGGGCGGGCACCTTCATGCAACCTCACCTGGACTCATTCGTGTAGCCTCACCTGAACTCGTTCAACTACAGGCGGGCACCTTTGTGTGACCCTCCACCCGAGTCCATTCAACCGTGGGCGGTCGCACCTTCGTGCGGCCCTCCACCTGTGTCCGTTCAACTGTGGGCGGGCACGCCATCGTGTGGCACTCCACCCATGTTCGTTCAACTGTGGGTGGGTGCGCCTTCGCGCGGTCCTTCCCAAACTTGTTCACCACAGCAAGTGTGCCTTTGTGTGGCTTGCCTACTCGAACTTGTTCGACCATTAGGCAGGTGCCTTTGTGCGACCCTCTACCCGACTCACTCGTTCAACAAACTCGTCCAAACCTCCGTGCTTGTCTGCCTGGCAGGCAGCCACATAAAGCCATGCAGTTTTGCACCTTATTGTGGCTCCTTCGCACTTCGACCTGCACTCCAAAACTCCTTCACACCTCTTCCTTGGATGCTCAAGCTCCTTGGATGTTTGTTGGATGATTTTTGAATGCCTTTGCTCCACCTCCCATCTGCCTATGTATACAGTTGGTTGGTGTGGTCATGCCACCCAGCCAACCTTCCATAGTTCACTCAACCAACTGTCCAAACTCATGTTAGCTCACCCATGAGGCGGGTCGGCCCGTCCAACTCGTGGGATTGCCCCCTCATAACTCGCCCAACATGCTCCGTCATTTGGTTGGCCTGCGGGTGACTTTCCCAACTCGTCCCCACCATATAAACTCACATCCAACTATCTTCCCATGCACATTTTAGAATAGCATGCCTTCGTTATGACTGCAGCTCATCTACCTTCGCACGGTGGAGTGCGTCCTGCGTGTCGCATGGACCGCAAGTCTTTACATCCTCCTCGACCTGAATTCATTGTCATCCTCGACAATATGCCATCCTGGTAACCATATGCCACCAAGAACATCACCTCATAAAAATAACTGTCGCATCCCTAGTCCATGATATCAACCAGTCCATACACTGCAAACATCCCTACAACATATGTAAAACGATTGTCTCCACCATGTGTCGTCCCATCCTGTGAACTGTCGTCAAGATACTCCAACATGATGCCAACATCTCTTTGCACACTTATGGAACCTATGATTCGAACTAGTCGGGTGATCAGTCCAATTGTCATGCTCAAACCATAAGAATGCACATCCTTATGCCTACACCAGTCTTTTCTCATATTCTGCCACATCCTGGACTCACCAAGAATCTCTCCCATGCTTAGGTCCATGGAAACTCCATCCCATATGCAACAACATGTCATGATGCTAATGCCAAACCTTTCCTGCACCATCTATCATACCTTCTCAACCTGTTTTAAGGACTCACTACCATGAGTAGCTAACAATGAGCCCCATCTTCTATATCATCTAAGAAGATGTAGAGGGAGTAGAGCCTGAAGGCTCACCCTCACTAATAATCTCAATCCATATGTTAGGATCCTCTATCTCCATCCTCTGCAGAAATGTAACCCAATCCTCCACATGGACATTCAGTCTCACATAAACATCCTCGTCACCATCATCCTCAACCTCCTTTAGCCTTATTGACAAATCCAAGATACTATCAAATAGTGTCCTGATAATCAATGAATGCTCGGTAAGCTTTGCCTCAACAGTAGACAACCACTTACACATATCAGCCATGCACTTCTCATCCTCCATCTGCATCACTACTAGTTTACAATCAGGTCTGGTCACACCAATGGTTGGTACACCAATGGGTACATCTTCCCTTCCATCGTAAATGTACAGCTTCTTCACATGTGGATCAATCATAGCATCATATTGTTTCAAGAATTCCATCCCTAGCACAGCTTCATAGTCATCAATCCACACTATAGTGAAGTCAACTTTCTCGGTCCACTCACCTAGTGTTGTGTCCACCCTTTCCGCTACACCAAGTATAAAATCAAGAGGAGAATTCACTGTCTTCATCTGTGCCTTCATCGGTACAAATTTCAGCCCAATCCTTCTCGCAACATCTTCACTCATGAAGTTGTGAGTAGCTCCACTATCCACCATAGTGAGCACATCAGCACCCCTAATCTTCATCCGAGCATACTCCAAACTATTCCTCTCAGGATCTCTCCGAGAGACCACTTCCATAGCAACAACAGCTCCAAGAATATGCATCATCCCCATAGAAGCTTCTTCTTTCTTCATATTATATTGTGAAATAGTATCCACTTTTGGTCTTGAAGGACATTTCTTTACCGTATGTGGTTCAGCACATATCCAACACTTCAAGGCTTTCTCCATCTTTGTCTTCTAATTCGATTTCAAAGCATCATCCTTCTTTTTCTCTTTCGACTTATCGAACTTCTTCTTTTCTCATCAGAAGTTTCGTCATAATGCTTCACCAGTCGATCTACAGTAGTAAAAGCCTCTTCAAGTGTCTTTATCTCCTTCCTCTTCACTTCATTGCATGCCCAAGGTTTCAATCCAATAATGAAGTTGAACACCTTGTCCCTCTTCGCCATGTCAGGACGTTCTAGAACTGCACTTGCAAACTCTAGTTGATATGTTCGTAGGTTCCCTGTCTGCTTAATAAACTTAATCTTCATCCTTTCTTCTCATGATTCATCCTGAGGATTGAAGTGGGTCTGCAAAGCCTTCTTCATGTCATCCCACGAAGTTATGTCACCGGCACTGCCATTGTAAATCTGACCCATCCTCCTTCGCCACCACATTTTAGCATCTTTCATTAAGAATTGAACAGCTACTTTCACCTTTATCTCATCACCGGATAGACCCAAGCGTTCCATGTATTGCTCCATATCCCAGAGAAAGTTACCAAGAGTCTTTGCACTTCTTGTACCATCATAAGATTTTGGTTCCTTGATCTTCACATGAGACACTCCTCCACCTGAGTTATGCCACACAACCTTCTTCAACACTGTGATCTCATCATTTGCTTCATCAAGAGATTTCTGCCAAACCTTGGTCGCTTGCTTCTCCAATCTCCTTGACTTAATCTTCAAGTTGTGTACACTTAAGATTAGTGTACTCATGATGAGTCTGGAGTTCATCGAGTTCTTCCCTCATATTCGCATTGGCTTCTTGATCTTTCATGACCATGACCATCTTTGTAGTCAAGTAAGACTCTAATTCTTCCATTCTTTCCAATATCCTTTGTATGAAAACCTTCGTTGCATTGTGGCTAGATTCACCCGATATAGCATGAGATTCACCTGCGATGTTTGCCAAAAACTTCCTTCTTTGTGATCTAGTATAGATCGTCCACCAGCTTCACCAAGTTCCCTGCAAAACCGAACCAGCTCTTATCACACTTGTATGTGAAACCAGCTTCCTTCACCTACAAGTACCCTGTTTCCACTTTCACTTCGTCACGTACTGACTCCAACTGTGAGCTTTAATGCCACTTGCACAATAGTGTAGGTGTGTAGCAGCTTCAACACTTCTATACTGGAATCAACTGCTCTAATACCACCTGTCACGCTTCTACACCTGCGATAGTCTTTCAACAGCTTATAGCGAGGTGCAGCACCACCGAACACTTTCTTTTCACTAATACTTATGTTCATGGACTACACCTTAACATTTGATAATTAGTTTATTTTTCTTTAACAAGCATTTAGATTAGCCTTTATACTAATGAACGCCCATACACATTCATTATCCACAACAATTATACCTATACAACACAATTGCAGCAATATAAAGGGAGGGGCAACTCCCTGAATATGAGTTTGCCCGATTTCAATATATTTCCAATTTTCACAAAATTACAAGTACTACCTTGGAAACCCAAAGTTTCATACTTAGACAAATTTCTGACTTCATGTGTTGCCCATGAGCTACCCACCTCATGCACACATTGCATGGTGGTCACCTCCACAATCCACACTTAGCGAAATTCCAACTCGTCCAACTGTCCAACCATCAAGCGGGCACCTTCGTGCAGCCTCCACTCGAACTCATTCAATACGGGCGGGTGCCTTCGTGCAACCTCACCTAAACTCATTCAACTGTGGGCGAGTGCCTTTGTGAAACCCTCCACCCAAATTCGTTCAACCACGAGCAGGCACGCCTTTGCATGGCCCTCCACCCATGTCTGTTCAACCACTGGTGAGCGCGCCTTCGTGCGGCCCTCGACCCATGTCTAGTCAACCGTGGGCATGCACACCTTCGTGTCACCCTCTACCGTGTCTGTTCAACCGCGGTTAGGCGCACCTTAGTGCGGCCCTTCCCAAACTTGTTCACCACGGCGGGTCCACCTTCATGTGGTCTGCCTACCGAAACTTCTTTGACTGTCAGGTAGGCACCTTCGTGCGACCCTCCACCCAAATCACTCGTTCAACAAACTCATGCAAGCCTTCGTGCTTGTCTACTGGGTGGGTGGGCGCATAAACCCGTGCGATTCAGTGCCTTGCTACAACTCCTTCGCACTTCGACCTACACTCCAAAACTCCTTCGCACCTCTTCCTTGGTTGCTCGAGCTCCTTGGATGTTCGTTGGATGATTTTCGAATTCCTTTGCTCCACTTCCCATCCGCCTATGTATATGGTTGGTTGGTGCAGTCGTGCCACCCGGTCGACCGTCCATAGTTTGCTCAACCAACTATCCAAACTCATGTTAGCTCACCCATGAGGCGGGTTGGCCTACCCAGCTCGTGGGATCGCTCCCTCATAACTCGCCGAACATGCTCCATCATTTAGTCGGCCTGCAGGTGACTTGCCCAGCTCGTCCCCGCCATATAAACTCGCAACCAACTCTCCTCCCACACGCATTTTACTATCACATGCCTTCGTTATGACCGCATCTCATCTACCTTCGCACGGTGGAGTCCGTCCTACCTGTCACACGGACCACAAATCCTTATAGAGGGGGTTGCCGCGGTGCAAGGTCTCGATGGGGAACTCATCATGTGCACAGCCATTGCTTAGAAAGTGGTGGGATTTTCCTTCATAATCGCCTCTACACGCTATTATGTAAATACAAGTGGGAACCGATTGCTCAACTTGTTACAGAAGTCAATCTTTTATACTATAAAATATTATTTTCATAACCGTACTATAGTATTCAAGATTATACTATTTGATAACTTTGTAATTTTATGCGAACCTTAAGATTGCTCTCATTACTTTTCTTTATCTATTTTTATGATATTTATGTTTTATTTTTATTTTATTTGATTTTTCAATTTTGTTTTTTCACTTAGGATTAGTTTTTCTTTTATCAAAATGTATAGTTTAATATTAGGAATTCAAAATTGTAGTATGTATGTTTCCATAGGCAGTGATATATTGGTGTTGAGAATATCTCGAATCTTGTGTAAATTGTCTGAACAATCCAATATTTCCAGGGAACACTTGACCCATCTTGTTATTTTTTGCTATCTTGTTATTTTTTGTTATTATTTAAATTTAATTTTAGTTTCAATCCAATATTTCCAGGGAACACTTGACCCATTTGTTATTTTTTGTTATTATTTAAATTTAGTTTTAGTTTTATTTCGTTTTCATTTGACTTTTCGATATTTGTTTTTTAGTTTTATTTCCTTTTTTTTTCTATTATTTCTACTTTCATGAATTATAATTTTTTCACCATATTTTCAATTTAAAATAACTTATTATTGTATTAAAAACATATTTTAATAAATTTAATTATAAACAACTATATATATTAATAAAAATAAAACACACATAAATATGTATATGTTAATATTTTTGGTGATGTCATTAGACAATATAATATCTTATTACTTATTTTATTTTGGTGATGAAATCCTTGTCTTTGTTATTTTTTTTAATTAAACTATATTTAAACTAAGTGACAAGTACTAGTTACTAAATATCCCTTTTTTAATAATAATAATTTATATGAATATGATTTTTTTAATTAAACTAAATTCTTTCTTAAAAAAAATGGTAATTTTAGAAAATCTTAATTTTTTATTATTATTATAAATACATTTATTTCTTAAATGTTATCAACAAGCCAATTATAATATCGTTTCTGTATAGATAAAAGAAATATATTCAACCAATCACTAAAATTAAAATCTTTGGACCAATGAATATAAAAATGATTAAATTTAAATAAATATACTAATCTTTTTAATTATTGGAAATTGATAATATATTAATTTGTTTAATTATTTAATTCTAATAAGATATTTTTATGAAATGTAATAATTAAATATAAAAATATTAAATTTGATAATATCTTAAATATTTTTAATTATTTAATTTCAGTGAAATAATTTTTGTGAGATTTACTGAAAAAGTTAACTGAACGGTAAGTTCCTATATCATTCACTCCTTATAATGTTTTTGTTCACTTCATAACAATTTTTTTTTTTTTAAAATTCATTATATAAAATATATAATAAGATGAAAAGTGAAATTTAAAAATATAAAAATTTAATGTTTTACGGACGTAATATTTTCATATTATTATTAATATTATTTAATTTAATATTAGAAGATTTTATTTAAAAATAATTTTTTATTAAATTAAATATATTTTTAAAATTTAATAATTAATAATAAAAATATAATATATTGGAATTTTTGTTTAATATTATTAATTAAATCTATCTTTATTTAGATAATAAATTTTTTTTTAATTTAATTTAATTTGAAATTTTAAATAATCTAAATTTGTGATTGCTATTATGCCATATATTAATTGCATAATATTACTGACAAAAATTTAATATTACTCGTTGTTATCACATATAAGTAGTATCGTAATCAATATTATTTACATCTTATTTACATTTTTATGATTTTCCATTTGAAAAGTTTTAAGGATATTACTTTTTTCAATTTCTAATAGAATTTTGGATTTTAAGTTTGGTTATATATTAGGTTATGTTTGAAGATTTTTGTTATTAATAGTTTATCGGTTTGATTTTTTTAATTTTTTTTTATGGTTGGGTGATATAATTGAGTCGATAAGAAGTAATTATTTTGATTAGATTTGTCTAGTATAAATATTTTTTAAATCTTACGTCAAATATTTAAATATTTCATGGACATAGCAGTCACAACTTTGAGAGAACGTAAATCACAAAAAAAAAGAAAAACCCTTGAGACTTAACTACTTCAATGTTAAATAACATTTCTTATTTACAAGTGCATGCTAAGTACTTCAGTACTTTCTACACTTGCCACTCGAGATTGGGTTCTTTCTGCCCCATAAAAATATTCTAGCCATCACTGAGTCCATAAACCATATATTTTATCTATAATATATATATATATATATATATATATATATATAATAATTGAGTCCATAAACCATAATATATTATATATATATATATATATATATAATATATATATAAAATATATATATATATATATATGTCACAACTCCCATTACCCGAAACACTGGTATATAAAAAAAAATTGAATAATATTCACATTAGCTGGCATGGTGTACATGTAATGTCATATAATATGGTAAATATTATAGTCAATTCGGCTTTATGATTATCTCTTGATTTGGCATGCGGAGGTTACGTACCAAGTTAAACTTGGTCGTACACCCGTTGTTTGATTTTTCCCAAAGTATTAATGTTAATTGCCCGAGGGCGTGACAGGTGGATCTCCCTCGAGGTCTACTTACTCCTTCTGCGCTAGAGATTTCTGGGAACTGCTGTTGGCATTTAACTCTCCCATAAGGAAATCAAACCTCAGGATTTTGGAAGAGATCGACAGTATGAATTCATTCTTATCCATCGAATGATGGTAAGCGTTTCTCCAGTTTACAAGGCTCCTTCCTTTGTTTTCAGTCCTCATTTGATGCGCGTTCGCCTCCAGAGAGTTCTTTGGGTCATGGTTCTGTTGTAATTCCTCCGCAGATGAATTGCTACCGAACTCTGCTTGCCCCTGTTGTTCGATGGTGAAACGATACTATAACTTGTTCTTGCCGCCTATTCAGGGTGAGTTATACAGAGGTATACTATATTTTGTTGTTTGCCTCTTTTCTTTTTGACAGCGAGCGGATGCAGAGATTTATTTACCTATTCCTTTTGTTCGTAGGTAATACTGATACAAAGGATTTTTTGTTTACTTCTTTTGTTCAGAGGTAAGCTGATGCAGGGGTTTATTTATTCGCCCATTCCGCCCGATATCGAGTCTAGGGTTTCTATTTCAACACAGGTAACATTATTCCTTTATTCTCTTATGAATATCTGAGATGAGTTTACAGTAGTCCAGGAAGAGACTAACTAATTTTTCTATGTATTGGCAGGTCTGGAATCATTCGGCGCTACAGGGGAAGGGTAGCTGTCTGGGTTCTTATATAACAACCACCCAGGTGAGTCCAATGTCCCTTATGTCACTCGGCCAAAGATTAACAGGATGCCAGTTCCACGGCATGCCGATTCCACGGCTTAACCTGATTCGTTTTATTGACAGGTTTTTATGATAGTATTCGGAGATTGCCATATTTGATTCTCGACTGAGAGAGTCATTTATAAGCTTTCCTTATTGGGGTTTCTATCCTCGTAGAGCTCAGATGTTTGGATTACTGTGTAATTTTTGTTTATTTATGGACTCCCGTCCGGTGAATTGTAATTGAATGTATTATAACTCAATACTGGCTAATTGAACAGTTAAACTGGTCGAATGTTTATGAATATCTATGGTATGTTTAGTTACAGGGCTTTGTCATCGGGTTCTCACCCCTTTTCGCGTTCTTGTATAAAGTCTTTTTGTTAATAAAAGTTTGGTTGATATTTCCTTTTGAGTTCTTGATTTTTCTCTGCAATGAATAAATCACGAGCCCGGGTCTTGCATCCTTAGGAACTTCTATGGATTCGCCCTTATGGGTCTCGGCATAGAGGTAGCTCTTTTGTTTAAAATCTTTCATTCAATTAGTTGCACGACATATTCTTTGTTAACAGACTTGCACGCATTTGCTTTGGCCGGTGTTAATATATATATATAATATATATATATATATATATATATATATATATATATATATATATATATATATATATCATAATGCACATAATTAAGGCATATGAGAATAGTTCTTGTTTTAAAGGTTTTTTCATTATTGGGATTTCATTCACTCAGCATTCGAGTATCTATCATGACTGTACACATAAATTGATTAGGTCTTCTTTCAGTAATGCAAGTCGCCTTTCAGGTTTTAAATGTTTTTTCTAGTACTGGAAGAAAATATATCTTGTGTATGCATGCACCAAATAATGATGTATCCAGGTTCTTGCAATTTATTTAGATATTTGCGCTCAGTCATATTTATCTCATTGAAGTTCTACAGCATTATGAGGGCATGGTCCTAGCTTATCTGTAACGCTATACCCTGCATTTCCTATTAGCACTTATTTAACTGGAAGAAATTTTACTACAACTTTCCTTTCCTGTTGTACCTAGTTACGTAGATTTTTACCCTGTTCCTTCTCTATCACAGGTCTCTCAATTTATTTACCTGATCTCTAAAAGGATTTATAATATTATTTTTATTCTGTTTACAGTTTTCTATGACCCATTTCACGATGGTCACCTCCTTATAGATATTTTCTCCTCTTCAGATATCGCTTACAGCCCTCCAGGTTACCCTCCTAACCATTGAGGAGTTACCTGAGGCTAGCGGACACCTGTAATTAGCCTAGGTCTAATTGGGGTTTCATCATTATTAATTCTGAATAGGACCCTCAACTGTTTCTCTTACAGACTACTGTTAAGTTTTTTTTTCTTTTCTTTAACTACAATTTATTTATATACCTAGTACCACTACTGTGGTGCTTATTAATGATACAAACTTTATGAACAAGATGGAATCGATAGTCATATTTCCCTGTGTTTCCGCTTTCACCGTTTTCGCACCTCTTTCAAGTTTGGGAAAACTACTTCTTGCTTGTCTATCTTCCTGTCCACGAGACTTATTAATAGAGTCAAGTCTCCCCCCAAGCGTATTTTCCAGACCACTGTCTTCAGCAAATTCTTAGTGCACACCCTGTGCCATGTTATCTGATCCCTACCAGACTTAACATGTTTTATTTTCTTTCTCTGTTTGTTCCCAAAACAGCCTGGTCCCTCTTCCCATATTTTCTAAGGAAGGAATAAAACAGTTAGGGTTTTTCTTCTCTTGTTGACAACTGTTTTTTTTTAAACATTGTGAAGAAAAAGAATAACTTCCTTACGCGAGGTTACTGAATGTAATTTTTTTATTCATGCTCAAATTCTGCATTAACAACATTTCCAATTCATTACATAAAATAAACAATAATCCTTGTCCAAATGTTTTTACCTCCAAGGGTAATAACAGAAGAATTATTTTATGAATTACCGTGGTCATTACATCTCCTCCCCCTGAGACTGGACATCGTCTCGATGTCTCCCAGCCACAAACAGTCCTGGATAGGTCCTCATCATTAGTGCTTCATCTTCCCAAGTGGCCTCCTCAGGCCTAAAGTGTCGCCATTGTACCTTAACTTGGGTAATAACTCGTTTCCGCAGCAGCACTTCTCTCCGGTCGAGGATGCTCAGAGGTTCGACCAGGACCTCTCCTTCTGGTTTGACCTAAATATCCTGCCATTTGATCACATGCCTAGGGTCATAGACATATTTTTTCAATACTGATACATGAAAAACATTTTGAACCCGGATGTGGCTTGGTAGGGCGAGTTGGTATGCCACTGGTCTGACTCTTGCTAATACTTGGAAGGGTCTGCAGTATCATGGTGCCAGTTTGGCATGCCCACTCAACTGTAATGTACTATTTTTGGCTTGAATTTTGATGTAAACATGGTATCCAACTTGGTATTCCTTAAACCTTCTTTTTCGATCTGCAAAATGTTTCTGTCTGTCTTGAGCAGCTTTCAAATTAGCATGCACCCTTTTTACCATGTCTTCCATGTCTTTAAGCATATCAGGCCCTAAACTCAACCTATCCTCTTGTCCACCCCAGTTCGAAGGTGTACGACATTTCCGACCATACAGAACTTCGAAAGGACTCAGTCGTGTCGAGATATGATACCCCTTGTTATACGCGAATTCTACCAAGCGTAGATATTCTTCCCACAACATAGGTTGTTGCATTACGTAAGCCCTTAACATATCCTTAACTACTTGGTTTACCCGTTCCGTCTGTCCGTCGGTTTGGGGATAATATGCTGTACTGAAGTTCAACTGAGTTCCCAATTCAGCAAATAACGTCCTCCAAAAGGCTGATGTGAATTTCACATAACGATCTGAAATTATTGTTTTTGGAAGCTCATGTAACTTGAACACATTCTGCATAAAGATATGAGCAATCTGTGTAGCCTTGTACGTAGATTGCACAGGTATGAAATGTGCAGATTTACTCAACTTTTCCACTACCACCATAATGGAATCGTTGTTCCTTTTTGTCTTAGGTAATCCAGTGATAAAGTCCATGGAAATGGTTTCCCATTTCCATTCTGGAATAGGTAATGGTTGCAACAATCCTGTTGGGTGCTGATGTTCTGTTTTAATTTATTGGCATTCTAAACACCGAGCCAAGTACTCAGCCATGTTCTTCTTCATTCCTGGCCAAAAATAATTTTTTCGAATTGCAGTAATCATTTTCTGGTAGCCTGGATGACCCGCATAGTGGTTGGTGTGGAATTCATCCAAAATCAGATTTTTAATACTGCTTTGGTTTGGTACATATATCCTTTTTTTGTAGTACAACATACCTGCATCATCCAACTCATATTCTTGCTAGCCTTCCTCACTGTCAGACTGCTGTAATTGCTGTTTTATTTGCTGGTATTCAGCATCCTATTTTGTTGTCTTTTGTATTATTTCCAAAAGAGAACTTTTCTAACTACTGAGGGAGATTTCGTACAAGTTTTGTACCTTTCGACTTAAGGCATCTGCCACTCGGTTTTCCTTTTCTTGAAAATGTTTAATATCAAAATCAAAGGCGCTTAAAAAGTCCACCCACCGAGATTGCCTCATGTTTAAAGTGGGTTGGCTGAAACAATTGGTTAGACTATGGTGGTCAGTCAACAATAAAAACTTCCTTCCCATAAGGTAATGCCGCCACATCTTTAAGGCATGTATAACAGTAGCCAACTCCAAATCATAAGTAGAATATTTTTGTTCATGTTCTTTTAACTTTCTTGACTCATACACAATCACTTTACCTTCTTGCATAAAGACCCCTCCCAACCCTTCCTTGCTTGCATCAGTACATACCACGTAGTCTTTGTCAGGATCAACTATACTCAAAATAGGTGCTGAGGTAAGCAGATGCTTCAATTGCTCAAATCTTCTCTGGCAATCTGGGGTCCATTGGAATGCTCTTCCCTTTTTCTGCAAGGATGTGATAGGGAATGCCACTTTGGAGAAATCCTCCACAAACTGTCTATAATACCCGACTAATCCCATAAAGGACCAGATATCTGCAACATCCCTTGGTATAGGCCACTCCATTATGGCCTTTATCTTTTCTGGATCTACAACAATCTCATCTTTGGTGATTACGTGACCCAAGTACTGGATTTCTTCCTTAAAGAAATCACATTTACTAAACTTAGCGTATAACTGGTGCTCTCGAAGGGTCTGTAGCACCATTCTAAGGTGTTCTTGGTGCTCTTCGACCGTGAGGGAATATATTAATATATCATCAATAAATATCAGCACAAACTGATCCAGATATTGATGAAAAATGTTGTTCATTAAACACATGAAAGTGGCAGGGGCGTTAGTTAACCCGAAAGGAAGTACCACAAATTCATAATGACCGTACCTTGTTTTGAAGGTCGTTTTAGCAATGTCCTCTTCTTTAATTCGGATCTGGTGGTAGCCTGATCACAAATCAATCTTAGAGAATATAGTTGCACCTCTCACCTGGTCAAACAATTCGTCAATCCACAATAAAGGATATTTGTTTTTGATTGTCATTTTATTTAACTGACGGTAATCAATGCACATTCGAAGGGTTCCATCCTTTTTCTTGACGAATAATACTGGGGCTCCCCAAGGAGACACACTAGGTCGAATATAGTTTTTATCTAGTAATTCTTGCAGTTGCATTTTCAATTCTGTTTATTCGGGTACACTCATTCTGTAGGGTGCTCGTGACAGTGGAGCTGCGCCCGGCATCAACTCAATAGTAAAGTCTATATTCCTTTTTGGCGGTAGTCCAGGAATTTCCTCCGGAAATACATCTGAAAACTCTCGTATTATAGGAATATTATCTAAGGTAGCTATTTTTTCCTTGGAATCCGCATAACCCACTTGAATAGCATACATTTGGCACCGCTTTCGGATACATTTTTCTAGTTGGGTTGCAGTTATTGGTCGAGCCTGCACTGGTCGCTTAATTCCTTGCATTTCTTTTCTAGCTCCATGGTGATCTTTATAATAAATAATCTTAGTTTTACAATCAACTAACAACCAATGTCTTTCCAACCAATCCATACCAATTAAAATATCATATGAACCGAGAGGGAGTACATTCAGATCGGCCATTACTGGTTGTCCAGCTATGGTAAAAGAACAATCCTTAATTCTTGTTGTTACTCGCCTCTTGGCTCCCATAGCTAGTTGTACTAGCCATGGATTTTTGAATTTAAATGGCTGTAATTTACAGCGTTCCACTATCTTTGGACTCACATAACTTAGTGTAGCCCCTGGGTCAATTAAAACAGTTATAGTAAGGTCTGAGATCTTACCTTCAAATTCGACCATGGCTGGTTGATATTCTGCCTGTCGATCATCCAGAGCTGCATTAATTCTAGGTACGCTACGTCCAACTTCGCCAACTGTTGAGGCTTCATGGATTTGGGATAGCTGTTCCGTTCCCTTACGTTGTGGACAGTTTTTAACATAGTGTGGTCCCCCACAACCCCAGCACTCTACCTGACGTCTGGCTGCCTCTTCGTTGTCCAGTCTTGTATGCTGTTCGTTGATCCTGGATTCATTTGTTGTCTTAAATTTGGATGCAGTTCTGGGTATACTTCTGCTATTTGGTCCTTTTCCATTTCCCTTGCCACTGCGATTTCCCTTATTGTGTCCGATTGACTTGAATCCATTTTTGTCATTCCATTTCCTGCCAGCAGTCTCCCCTTTTTGTTTACTTTGTTGATAACAGATCCTGGCTTTATGAATAGCTTCGTCCATTGACTTAGGATTATCAAATTCAATCCTCTCTCGCATATACGGTGGCAGACTGCTAACAAATCGTTGCACTTTTTCTTTTTCCTCTCTTATGTATGGCACATAACGGAGCAACGAGGTGAAACGGGTAATAAATTCATCCATAGTCTGCTGTCCTAACCGCAGATCATGGAATTCTCATGCCTTTTCATCGTAAAAACGTTCAGTTAAATATCTCTCCTTAAAGTACCTTTGAAAATTTTCCCAAGTAATTGTTTGCTCAGTCACTCCCTTTACTATCTTGACTTCCTCCCACCATAGAGTGGCCTTTCCCTGCAATTGAAAAATAGCCAATCGTGCTTTAAGGTTAAGGTCATAGTCGTACAGCTGAAAATACTTATTCATGTTAATTAACCATGCTTCCGCTGCTTCTTCCTGTTCTCCATCAAAGTGTGGTGGCTTAATCTTGCAGAACTCTCCTTGCAACTCCATCTTTTGTCTCTTTGAAGTTTGTTGCTCAAATGCGTTGTCAGAACATTCCTCTTGCTCATCGAACCTCTCCGGGGGTATATGATGGTTCTATTCTTCTGACATTCTCTGCTGCTCTGTGCTAGGATTAACTGGTGGTTGGTTCTGTCTATCGGACAAGCTTTTTAAAATTCTTCCCTGCTCCATTGTTAATCGTGCATTGTCTTCTCGTAAACAAGCCATCTCATTCTTAAGCTCTTGTATTGTTTCCAAAATTGCTTGGTTTGTAACTTTGGCTTCTTCCCCAAGTTGTACCCAAAGCTCAGGGTTGTTTTCGGGACCATGTACCCCTTGTCCCACTGCATATCTGTGAGATGTACTATCTGTCCTTCTCATACTACAGTTCCCTAGACTTTCTAGTCCTGTGCTTGATCATGAAGTTAAATAACAACAATGAGGAAACATTAGCATGCTAGTAGTAATTAAATGATTAGATATATATATAATTTCTATCATTGATATGTTTCTATATGCCACTGTTATTCATCTTTCTTTCTTTTTTTAATTATATTTTGTTTTCCCAGAGGCCTCAGTTTTGTAACTAGGCTCCGATACCATATGTCACAACTCCCACTACCCGAAACACTCGTAAATAAAAAAAATTTGAATAATATTTACATTAGACGGCACGGTGTACATGTAATGTCATATAATATGGTAAATATTATAGTCAATTCGGCTTTATGATTATCTCTTGATTTGGCATGCGGAGGTTACGTAGCAAGTTAAACTTGGCAGTACACTCGTTGTTTGATTTTTCCCAAAGTATTAATGTCAACTGCCCGAGGGCATGATAGGTGGATCTCTTTCGAGGTCTACTTACTCCTTCTACGCTGGCAATTTCTGGGAACTTCTGTTGGCATTTAACTCTCCTGTAAGGAAATCGAACCTCAGGATTTTGGAAGAGATCGACGGTATGAATTCATTCTTATCCACCGAATGATGGTAAGCATTTCTCCGGTTTACAAGGCTCCGTCCTTAGGGTTCAGTCCTCATTTGATGTGTGTTCACCTCCAGAGAGTTCTCTCGGTCATGGTTCTATTGTAATTCCTCCGCAAATGAATTGCTACTGAACTCTGCTTGCCCCTGTTCTTCGATGGTGAACCGATACTATAACTTGTTCTTGCCGCCTGTTCAGGGTGAGTTATACAGAGGTATATTATATTTTGTTGTTTTCCTCTTTTCTTTTTGACAGCGAGCGGATGCAGAGATTTATTTACCTATTCCTTCCGTTTGTAGGTAATACTGATACAGAGGATTTTTTGTTTACTTCTTCTGTTCAGAGTTAAGCTGATGCAGGGGTTTATTTATTCACCCATTCCGCCCGCTATCGAGTCTGGGGTTTATATTTCAACATAGGTAACATTATTCCTTTATTCTCTTATGAATATCTGAGATGAGTTTACAGTAGTCCAGGAAGAGACTAACTAATTTTTCTATGTATTGGCAGGTCTAGAATCATTCAGTGCCACAGGGGAAGGGTAGCTGTCTGGGTTTGGGTTTTTATATAACAACCACCCAGGTGAGTCCAACGACCCTTATGTCACGCGGCCAATGATTAACAGGATGCCGGTTCCACAGCATGCCGATTCCACGGCTTACCGTGATTCGTTTTATTGACAGGTTTTTATGATAGTATTCAGAGATTCCCATATTTGATTCTCGGCTGAGAAATTCATTTATAAGCTTTCCTTATTAGGGTTTATTTCCTCGTAGAGCTCAGATGTTTGGATTACTGTGTAATTTTTGTTTATTTACGGACTCCCGTCTGGTGAATTGTAATTGAATGTATTATAACTCAATACTGGCTAATTGAACAGTTAAAATGGCCGAATGTTTATGAGTATCTATGGTATGTTTAGTTACAGGGCTTTGTCATTGGGTTCTAACCCGTTTTCACGTTCTTGTATAAAGTCTTTTTGTTAATAAAAGTTTGGTTGATATTTCCTTTTGAGTTCTTGATTTTTCTCTGCAATGAATAAATCCCGAGCCCGTGTCTTGAATCCTTAGGAAGTTCCATGGATTCGCCCTTATGGGTCTCGGCATAGAGGTATCTCTTTTGTTTAAAATCTTTCATTCAATTAGTTGCACGACTATTCTTTGTTAACAGACTTGCGCGCATTTGCTTTGGGCGGTGTTTATATATATATCATAATGCACAGAATTAAGGCATATGAGAATAGTTCTTGTTTTAAAGGTTTTTTCATTATTGGGATTTCATTCACTCGGCATTCAAGTATCTGTCATGGCTGTACACCTTATTTGGTCTTCTTTCAGTAATGCAAGTCTCCTTTCAGGTTTTAAATGTTTTGTCCAATACTGGAAGAAAAGATATCTTGTGTATGCATGCATCGAATAATGATGCATCCAGGTTCTTGCAATTTATTTAGATATTTCCACTCAGTCATATTTATCACATTGAAGTTCTACAGCATTATGAGGACATGGTCCTAACTTATCTGTAACGCTATACCCTGCATTTCCTGTCAGCACTTATTTAACTGGAAGAAATTTTACTACATGTTTCTTTTCCTATTGTACCTGGTTGCGTAGATTTTTACCCTGTTCCTTCTCTATCACAGGTCTCTCAATTTATTTACCTGATCTCTAAAAGGATTTATAATATTATTTTTATTCTTTTTACAATTTCCTATGACCCATTTCACGGTGGTCACCTCCTTATAGATATTTTCTCCTCTTCAGATATCACTTACAGCCCTCCAGGTTACCCTCCTAACCATTGAGGAGTTGCCTGAGGCTAGCGGACACCTGTAATTACCCTAGGTCTAATTGTGGTTTCATCATTATTAATTCTAAACAGGACACTCAATTGTTTCGCTTACAGACTACTGCTAAGTCTTTTTTTTTCTTTTCTTTAACCACAGTTTATTTATATACCTAGTACCACTACTGTGGTGCTTATTAAGGATACAAACTTTATGAACAAGATGGAATCCACAGTCATACTTACCTGTGTTTCCGCTTTCACCGTTTTCGCACCTCTAGAAAACTACTTTCTGCTTGTCTATCCTCCCGTCCACGAGACTTATTAATAGAGTCAGGTCTCCCCCCAAGCATATTTGCCAGACCACTGTCTTCATCAAATTCTTAGTGCACCCCCTGTGCCATGTTATCTGATCCCTACCAGACTTAACATGTTTTCTTTTCTTTCTCCACGAGACTTATTAATAGAGTCAAGTCTCCCCCCAAGCATACTTGCCACACCATTGTCTTCAGCAAATTCTTAGTGCACACCCTGTGCCATGTTATCTGATCCCTACCAGACTTAACATGTTTTCTTTTCTTTCTCCGTCTGTTCCCAAAACAGCCCGGTCCCTCTTCCCATATTTTCTAAGGAAGGAATAAAACAGTTAGGGTTTTTCTTCTCTTGTTGACAACTGTTTTTTTTAAACATTGTCAAGAAAAAGAATAACTTCCTTACCCCAAGTTATTGAATGTAATTTTCTTATTCATGTTCAAATTCTGCATTTGGAATTCATTACATAAAATAAACAATAATCCTTGTCCAAATGTTTTTACCTCCAAGGGTAATAATAGAAAAATTATTTTATAAATTACTGGGGTCATTACAATAATAGATATTATAATAATAATGGTGTAACATATATTTCACAAATAAGTAATAACTTTTATCTATAAATATATATACATGCAATTTTTATATAAATATTTTTTTTATTAATGTTAATTGGATTTGTGTCAAGCTATTAGGAAGAAGTATGGGGCTCCGCACTCAAGTTTAATTATCCAAAGTGGCATGAGCTTTGATGTAATGCTTTTGATCATCTCTGAGAATAAATAACTTTTCTGGAAATTTTATATTCATCTTATAGAAGTAATTTGTATGAGAATGTGTTTTTTTTACCAATCTTATCTCAAATAATTAATTATTTTATAAATTAATTAATTATTTTATAAAGGAAAATTGAAAATGATTAAAATTTTTAATAATAAAATTTTTAAGATTTTAATATAAAACTCATCATTAAATAATATAAAATACAAAGTTTCAATCTTTTAATTTTAAATAAATTGAAATTTAAAATTAATCTGAATGTGAAATAAGTTGAAATTAATAATAAAATTTATATTATTTTATAATACAATACTTTTATATCATAATATATATAAATTTAAAATTTTATCATAAATATATTTAAAATAAAAAATAATAATAATCAGCATTCCTACAATTAACGGTAGAAAGTCTCAATTAAATATATAAATGTATCAGCAATCACTTTTTAAACTTTATTATTAATTAAAATAATAAATCAATAAATTTCGGGGATCAATAGTGTAAAAGTACATATTTATATATTAGTTTAGTAATTTATTTTTATTCTTTTTGTTAATTTAAAATCATTTTCATTAATTTCACATTCTTTGGAAAAGACAAGAAAATAAAGGAGTGCTCAAAACCTAAAAATAATGGGTTTGGAACTAATTAAATAAAATGTTTATGCGGCCGTATATGAGCAAAAGCCGTCAGACAAATCGGCGACATGCTCTTTTCTCGCTCGGGTAACTCACTTCAAAGATTCAGGTAATTAATTATTTCACTAATTCTCATAATCTCAATTTTCAGGTATCTTCCGGATGACCTAAATAGTTTGTTATTCAATTCACATGAAGAGATTTATGTACAATGAATCGATCCATCAAAGGAAAACATAGACCGCCCACGATACCCATAAAAGAAAAACACGTTCACTGAGCACGCGCCGCAAATGACACCCAGACCACCTTGACTACCCATCACAAAACTGGAAGTGGGAAATTCTGATACGCAGATCCACTGATTCTACATTAAGATTAACATTTATTTTAATGAACTTAAAAGACCCCGTGGATAGTATTGATAAATAGGAATTGGAAAACAACTGGTTGGACAAAAACTCTCTTCATGTTTCATAGACTTGCTCAAACGTAAACCAAACCCTACCAACACTAATTTGTCAATCTTTCGGCTTCTTCATTTTTGGTCAGATAAACTTTACTCCCTAGCCTGCAAAAATGGTGTCGCCTAGCCATGGTTAACATAAAGTTGTTCCGGAAACCTAAATCATTCGCCTTCTTCATTTGTGTTCAGATGAACTTGACGTCCTAGCCTCCAAAATTTGTGAGTCGGAAGGGGTATTCCAAGGTGAACAGAAAAGTGTTCCAGCAACCTAAATCTTTTGGCTTCCTCATTTTGTTCTGATCAACTGTACTCCCTAGTATATAAAAATGGTGAGGCCAGAAGGAAGTGTTGGGTTAACAGCAGCAGCAAATCTGGATAACCGTCACCCTGAACATGGTAACATAGAAGTAACCACCAATTCAAAATAATGTCACCCATTTGAATATTTAGTACACGTACAGGAAAACCTTTACACTCACAATATGTAATAGTTGTAGAAGGCCATTTAAATTCCACCATCATAAGCGGAGAGATAACGTCAAAAAACTCAAAATTGGATCTATTGGGAATGGCTTATAGACGTTCGGCTTTATGTTCTCGTGAATAACAAAATGCTTCTTGTAGATAGATGACAGCAATCATGCAATAAGTCCGCATTCCCACTAGTTTCTCCCTTCTTAATGGTGGTCTCGTCATGAGGTGTAACTAAAAGGCATAGGAAGTTCAAATAATCTGATATAAAATTACCACAAGCATATTAATATAGTTTTTTCTTTTTAAGTAAGATTATATAAAGATAATCTCTAATCTCGGTGGAGAAATATAGGCAGCCCAAGGTAGTGATGGGATGTACCAGCCAGCATGCGCCACACCTCAAGGCGATTATTATGAGGAGAGGTGCGACGCATGCAGAGGAGATCACATACCAAGGAGAGGAGCAGATGAAATTATGAAGATGGAACGAGAAAGGATTGGTGGCGATCATTTGCCGCATCAGAGGTTAGGTGGCGGTATCCATTTAAGAACAAGAGCAGGTAGAACGACAGAAAATTTGAAGTCCGGGAAGGTGGCGATGAGCAGAATAGGTTGGCAGAGAGACGCGAGACTTAGACCTAAATGGCGGTCGAATGATATGGCGGAAGGAGGAAGGAGGGAAAGGCAGGTAAAGGAGGGAGAAAGGAGGAACACCCGGGGGGAGCAGGAGCAAATAACGGAGGAAGATGAAAATCTCGGAGAAAAGGAAATGGAGATAGGGAAGGAGATATGTAGGGCGAGGGAGACCTTCGAAGTAGGACATAGTAGTAGAAGCAATAACAGGGGCACACAGTCAAAAGGAGGAAACGGAAGGAGAAGTAGGGGACGAGGAAGACCTCGACAGGCAACCCAATGCGAGACGGAGACTCCGGCTTGGAACCAGCAGAAGAGGGGTCGGCGTTCCATAGAACAGGCTACGCAGGAAGCGGAGAAAGCGTATGTCCAAGGGACTGATGGCGATATTAGGAGGATAATAGATGCGATGGAATTCAGTGTGCTCAAAGAACCCTTTGACCCAGAAATGGAGGAGTGGATCACCCTGCTTCCGGATCCTGGGAATACGTGAGGACGCTTGACGCTATATAAACAGGCACTTTACATGTATTGGGTAATGAAACATTTGTTAGTGAGAGCAATGGAGCAGATCATTGTAGAGATAACAGAGATAGCCCAAGGTTTGCCGAATATGAAAAAGGAGATGACCAATCTGCAGCTCATGATACGAAAGCAAGACAACAAAATAGAGGAAGTCTGCGGCTTGCTGAAGGAATTAACCAAGGCGAAGCGTGAGGGAGAATGCAAGCAAGAAATCTAGGTATATTGACCATCTGTCCTGTTATTTTTTTGAATTTCGTGATAAGCCTTAGTGAATCAATCTGTATGGCAGTTTTGTTATGGGTTGGAGACTAGACATTAAAAGATAGAATGTAGATAGGGTACTGTTCTGTTTTTTGATATGTTGTTTCAATGTTGACGAATGAAAATTCTCAGACATTCTCAGACTATGTTTCTATGAGTGACCAACAGACCTGGTTTCCCTACGGGGCAGGTTGAGGTCACAGGTTTTGTATAGTTTTACTATTGTTGTATATAATAGAAAAGGTAACACCACAGCTTACAAAAAAAAGGATTATATAAAGATAAGATCACTGTTGTCAATTTTTCATTAGGGAGATTTGATCATAACTAAAAGAAAACTCTTGTAGAAAGGAAAAAGATAATTAAAAACAAAAACATACTACAAAAAGCAAAAAATAAGTGGAGGTTTGTGATGGGATGTTCTGCTCGAACCATTATAAGACACATAGAACATAAACATATAATGGCTACTGTGACAGATATAAATCCAATATTGCAATATGAACAGGCTCCTTTGAGCCTTCATGAGTTGTCCCACCATAGGTGGCATGCCAAGTGGCTACACTACGATGTTTAGCTTGTGGTCCACATTGCTTAAGTCGCAGTGAAGGCACTCCGATCAATGAAGGATATACTCCCGCTCTCCTGTCTTCCCACCAACGTGTGTCCTGATAATAATTTCGTCCACCAATATAGGTCAATGGTTTGCATTTACTAGTTCAATCAACCCCTAGTATGCCTAGTATCAGGGATCCAATTACCCATTCTTCTAAGGCTCAAGTATCTATGAGAGAGACTTTGTGCATGGACACTTATCCCTCAACTTGAGTAATTTCTTCCTGGGTATGCGCTAAGGAAAGTTCCTATATTTCCTAGAGAATTCCACCAATTAATGATGCAGACAAGTATGCCACCTTTGGCACACTCCTCATAATATGCCTCCCCCATCCTACCTTGTACCCTTTATGTAACATTGGGCCTAGATTCAACTATATGAAAACCTAAAAAGGGGATTAGAGATAGCTGGAAAATTGTAAACTTGAGAGAGTCCACAATACCAAGTGTCCCTCAAATTGAAGACCTATACCAGATAAGGGGAGACAAAGATAGAATATAGGTCGAGCCTACCCTATTAAGGCTAATGCAAATCCACACTACACTCTCTAGCTTATTGGACTCCACTAGAAACTAATACTACTAGCACTTCCCCTTGAAAGACACAATTTCTCTATAGAACTATTGGTCAAGGATTTTAAACAATCAATTGACAACAAAAGTAAGGGATATGAATCTGTAGCCAAATACTAGGAACATAAGAACCATCATGTAGGCCAAAATTTGATAAAATACTTCGTAATCCTCCCATGGTTCATAACTGGATACACCCGAACACTTCTTTCCCCTCTTGATGACAAAAGTTTCCTATGTGGATGATGCTAGGTGAGGGATAACACACATACACAGACAAAAAGAATAGTGCAGCAAGGAAAGGGGTCGAATATTCCAAATATATCTAAATCTCATTCTCCGTGAGGAACCACACCATGGCAATACAATAGAACTTCACATAAAGTATCAAAAGTGTCACCAAGTTCTAGGCTACCAAAGAAAAATTAAAATAGACAAGAAGCAAATGAGATCTATAATAATGGGAGTAGAGATGACCTTGGAGGCTAAAAATTAGACCAAGAATGCCAAGCAAAATACCCAGACCTAGACATTCCTTGCAGCTTGAAACAAAAACACCACTACAGTATTTTCATGCACGTTTTATGTGTTGATGAGATTGTAGTTAGGACAGAGTGCAATACTAAAAAAAAGGTAAACTACCCACTAGCTGGAGTTTTTGTGGACACTTCACAAAAAAAGTTTTCCATCTATGCTAGAGAACAAATTGCCAAGGAGGCCAACAAAACCACACTTCCTAAAAAAAGACACCAGTAGCATGTAGAGAACATACTAGTTGATGGAAAGGAAGTACTGCCTTACAGTCATTTACCTTACTAGCCCCAAGAATACTCCCCGTAATTATTAACAAGGTGAGTGTAACCTCCACTATTGGATTTCCTCTCTATGAAACAAGGCCCCCATCTTTCCCTTGTTACAAATTTAACCACCTATGCACCATAACTTCCTCTCCTACCTTCATATGAATGCACTGTTGTTTCTCACTGTCCTCAACTTGTTATCGCTTCCTTCCCATAGTTGTTAATAACTCTCACATAATACCCATTGATCTTAAGCATTGTCTGCATTAAACTCTACTAGGGACATGTGCCACATTCCCCAACTTATTTTCCAGGTGGGACAACAAAATCCTTCTTCCTCCCCCCTACCCCTCCCTCCGCCACATTGGTCACCCCATCTAGGGTGATCCAAATTTAAAGAGGAACATAAAAAATTACAAATATAACAATAAATACAAAGATGTACCACAGATAACACTTTGTTTCATTGCTCTCAAATACTGAAATATGCTTACAAATAGAATGGAAATAAGTCCAGCTTGGGCGATGGTAGGTCATCTCTGAGAAGAGATGTGGCAGCTACATTCCTCTGAATTATTATACAATGAGACTCGAGGGCCTATTTATTATTGAAAAACATAGGAAAATCTTGAAAACCCAAAACCCTAACCCTAGGAGATGTAACACCAAGCGTGTGTGGGCTCCATTAGGGTTCGTTGGGAAGCCAACTTCCAGGGGTCATAACTCGGTCATATTATCTCCGTTTGGCACGTACGATACCTTGTTGGAAAGGTCTCTCTGAGTACTACAAGATTTACCATAGGCCCATGCGTTTTTGTTGTGGACATACAACGGACCTTAGAAAAACGTTGTTTAGGGGGTTATCACTGCTATGGAAGTTCACGAGCCAAAAAACCACTAAAAATAGTAAATTCTTAAATAAACAAGGAAACAAATGAAACTGACTAGAGGTCTAGGTGGGATAGGTGGGTGGCCACCTATATCCACCTGAATCATAGGGAAGCATATTAATATAGTTGAAATAAGTTAATAGGAGAACTTATTTTCCACCTTTTAATATTAATTGGCATATGGAAGGTGGAAAATGATGTCAATTTCGGCCACTTTATTATTGTGATTGTTGTAGCTGCGAGGAGGATTAGAGGATTTGTTGATCATGGTTGACTATGGTTGACCTTGATTTAATATGGTTAAATATGGTGAACATATGGTTGAAAAGAGTATATTATGGTAAAACTATATTGACCATGGTTGTCCACATTAAATTAAAGTTCTTTGTGATAGATTATGATTGAACATGGTTCATTGTGTTGAGCATGGGTGAAAATGGTTGACCATGGTTAACTACAGTATCCCACTTGCGATTAACATGCTGACCATGGTTGACCATCATGATTTAATTTTTCCCATGATTTATATTGAAAGTTTTGTTAATAATATTTTAAACTTTGTTAATGTAACTTTTAAATGTAACATTATGGGAGAAAGTCTCCTCCATAGTAAATTGTACAATATTTTTTATCATATCTAATAAAAAATATTTTTTGTCAAAATATAACTAAAATAATAAAGAACTCTTAAAAACACCTATTTTAAAATAAGTATTGTTATATTACTTTGGAATGTAGATTTCAGGGTAGGGTGAAGAGGTAGTTTTTTCATAAAATTATGTTATAAGGAGTTGAAACATTGAATGATTAGGGTCAACAATTTGCACATCATTATGGACTAGAGACAAAAAATAATAGGTGAAGAAAGAGAGAAACTAACCAATTTATAAAGAGAGCAAGATGTTAGGAAATTATTTATTTAAACCAAAAGAGGACCTCATGAATAAATAAGGGAAAATTATTATTTTGATTTTTTTCTTAATTATTCCAAAAAACTATTATAATAATAATAATTTATTATTATTGTTATAATTATTATTATTATTAATTATTTTATTAATAATAAATTTGAAGGATATTATTATAATATGATTAGTAATAATTTTATTATAATTATACTAATATCATAATAATAGCTCACTGTGTGGAGAATAGATGGTGACAAGGATTTTTGTGAAGTAAATGTCATTGGTTCAAAACTAGTTAAAGCAAAAAGGTCAGTGGTTAGAAACTCATTGGACAAAAAATTAGTCATCTTAAGAGTTGGTGTGGCCTAAGTCGGATGCAACTACTCAAGCTAAAGATTAGGAGTGCTAGTTATCTTAAGACTCACATAACCTAACAAGCAAAATAATTATTATTGTTGTTCTTATTTTAATTCTATATCTTAATAATATTATAATAATAAATTCTATAATATTATTAATAAATTGTTTAATAATATTGCTATGTTATTATTATATTAAGTTTTATTTAAAACCGTATTACCCTGTTCTAATAATATTTCATTAATACTAAAATTTAATTAAATATTATTATTCTTTTAAATGAATGCTAATTAATAATAATAGTATCATTAAAAATTAGCATTTACAGATTAAGAATAAGAAGAATTAGTAATATTCTTATTCTAAATATTAATTAATAGTATTAACTAATAAAATTATTATGAAGATCACTATGAGAGACCAGGAAACAATGAGGGTAAGAAAACAAGAAGGGAGAAGGAACTTGGGAGGGAAACACTCGAATGTTGGGAGGGAGGAAAAATAATAAGGTCAGATGTGAGATGTGAGTACAATTGTAGGAATATTTATGAGAGAAACCATGGATAATGGGTTTTATGATTTAACACGTTTAAATTTATCTTCGCTATTAAAATCAGTATAGTTTTTTTTAATTTAGATTCTTTTACCAAATTCTTTTATAGGTTTGATTTCTTTTATTCTTAGTTTATAATAACAAAAATTAATAATTACATATACAATGATAATAATATTTATTTTTAAATTAGAGTAAATAATATATATATATTTTTTTTTCTAAGTAAATATATGAGGTGAATATATGAGTGACTTATTAGTAGAGCCTAACCCTTAGGGGGTGAAGGAGAATTGACCCCATGACCTTGCTATAGAAAATGAAACATGACCAATTGTGCTAACCCTAAAGACTAGAAAAGTAATAATGTCATCTAGGAAAAAATATTAACTATT
>APFE030319555.1:28479-45543 GCA_000404065.3 Pinus taeda
TTATTACAATAATATTCTTCTTCTTCTTAATAATAATAATAATAATAATATTTTCGAAAACTTATAAGAGAAAATCCACTTGGAGGGATCACATCCCACCTGCTTATTATTAAGTCCTAACCTCAAGGGTGTCAAGGATAATTGACCCTGGGACCTCCCATTAGCAAGGTTCTTTAGTGATGGGAACTTGACTAATTGAACTAACCCTTGGGGCTTGATGATTTGGGGATCTAGAAAATGTTTAAAAATCAAAGTGCTTAAAATCTTCCAAATTAGCACCAAAACATAGAGCTCATTGTTCTCGTTCCAATGATGCTTGGATCACCTCAATTCAACATTGTATGAGGAATTTATCACATTATGAAATTTTGGGCAAAAAAAAATCCAAACTACAAGGTTGATTGTCCAAGTACATATGCCACATAGCAGTGTGTACACTAACGTGGTGTTGACATCATATGATGAATGGGTCATATTGATGGAAAAAAGGAGTCGATCAAGAGTCGACATTTGGACCAGTTGTATGAGGACACGTGGTGCACTACTATTGGTTTGAAGGTCTTAGAGATAACCCAATCAGAAAGTGACACATGGCCCAATCCCAAGGTACCACATGACACTTTGGATGGAGCCACAAATTTGGTTAACTATCCAACAAACTTCATAGGTCTTGACCCCATCACCTACATTATTGATCTAAAAATGGAGGAGGTGGTCAATTTCTTCTTCAAAAAAAAGGACCATTCTCCAATGCTTTGCAAGGAAAAATGGGTCTTAGCACAAAACATGTTTTTTAAAAATGTATCTTCAAGTTATGAGTTAGTTTTCACAAGTAAACTTAAGCATAATAAACACAATATCACATAACTCATACAAGCATACATGAATGTTATAACAAAGGATGTGTGGATGGATTTCATCCCTCCTCGGATACATCTCTAGTCCTGCCAGCATAGCTAGACCACTCCATATATTTAGTGGAAAAGTGAATACATAAATGTTTTTTTTATAAACATGTGGTTATTTCCCCTTCAACGAAATGTTCTCCTACAAAGAATTCTCACACAAAACAACATGAGAACCTACAATCATCATGAAAACATCAACAACACAAGGCATCTCTTATAAAAACTCTATGCTCCAACTCAAAATGAGCATATGATACTTCAATTCCACATTGAAGGGAAAATAGAAAACTTTCCTCAATAAGACATAGTAAGAAAAGTATAAAAGAGATGAACCTTCCAAATAATAGCTACCGCAGTAAACTTCTCAGGATAAGAAAACCCCTATAAGGCCTTCTCCATGCTCAAACACCTTCAAGAACTGCTCCAAAACATTGATTGGTCCATACAATGATGAGCTTTAACGTGTAAAAGGATCCTTTATATGTGCTCAAATCAGTAAATAGAGGTCACAATTAGATCTAGAATGTCTAAAAACACTTAGGTAGACTCTTCTTGAGCTCCAGAACACTGAAAATTATCAAAGATATGGCTCTACCAACTCTTCATATAGTTTTGTTGTTGTTTGTCCTACAAATTGGACTAAAATTCTAACTGTCTTACAAATTCACCCTATTTTCTAATGTGGAGGCAACAATTTCACCCCCTGGTGGTGCAATTTGTTGGACAATTAAATTGCCCAATAACCCTTCAGGGTGAAAATTTAGGCCACAAGGGTCATGTGGTCGTGGGCCGAGCCTTAATGCCGACCCTAAGGGATTAGCATATTAACTATTAGGTTATGGTTATGGTGGGTCCACAGGACCGAAGGTCAGGCCAATGACCCGCCCTTTCCGTCAGGCCCCCATCGTCTACATGTCAGGTCATATGAGCGTGAAGGGACAAGGGGTTGGCCCCCTCCATAAGCGCCCTCTATCAAATGCCTCACCATGGTCCCATGTAGGCTCATATGGTCTTGCGCTAGTGCCACCCTAAGCCCTTCTATGCTGAACATCACTCTCGTGTGCACTTATGGACTTTTGGGAGCAGCATGACCATGGGCTAGGCTATACCCTAGTCCCCTTTCCGCTACGCCTTCCACCGAAGTCTTATGGATAGGATGGTGAACAGGGCTCAAGGTTGTTTAACAGAACCCATACATTTTGTTCTATGGTCATATGGTGTCGTCGTGACTGGGGTATGGGGCTAGTAGCCTGAGCCCTCCTCCCAATAAGCGCTAATGTAAAATTTATATAGCACTTTGGCCCTATGGGTATTAAGATCCACTGTGAGGCCTAGTGGTAAGGTGTTGCAATGTTGGATGAGAGGTTAGATGTTCGAATCCTACTGAGGGTTCCCAGCCCATACCAAAAATTTTACCTAGCCATGGGATGCCATGTGGTAGCCTCTAGTTGGGCCATGTGGCATACCCTCATTAGCTACCACAAACAACCGAACAAATAACAATGAGACAAGTCGCCTCGTACGAGGCTACCACTTTCTAGATCCTCATTGGATCAAAGTTGCCCCATCACCCTAGATGATGTTGGTTGTACGGAAACCCATTCAACAACCCTACTCATATTTTAGTTTTTGGGCCAAACAATCAAAACTTGATAAGCTGAGCATACAATGTGAGATTGAGCTGAAATGAACATCGTAGGATTTAGAATGAAGAGCCTTTAGAATTGACACTGGTTACAAGACTTTTTGGGCACTTTCATTTTTGAGCTAAAATTTGATCACCTGATCATGCCTCCCCACTAGGAACTTCTAGGCTCCAAAATTTTACTTCCCTTGTAAATAAAATGAGGCTGAAACTCAAAATCACCAAAAAACTCAATCCAAAATGCTTACTTTTCAATTTTTTCCCTTGAAGCCCTAATCAAGGCACTTCACTTATCTTCTTCATGAAGACCTACTATCTTGTTAAGAATCGAGCCAAAAATTCTTCTTATTGATGCAGGAAAAAAACATCGACGAGTGGAATTTGAACTTTCTCTTTAATCTCATCTTTGCATGGTTCATAGCAAATTCATCTTGAGGTTTAGCTATTGAAGAGAAACTTAACTCCATCTTGGAAATTAGAAGAAACTTTCTTTACTGTCCTCAAACTGAGCGTGTACACAAAAGTACATTGTTGCAAAAATTCAATGGCATAATTGGATTTTCCTACAAAAACGTAGTCATCTTGTACAATCTTCAACAAATATTCTATTCACAATAAGTTTCATCTTGAATACCTGCATCGGTTAGTACATGGAAAGCTTGTAGACAAACTTGGATGACAACTTGTACATTCCAAAATTCCTTACACATATGTAATTGTAAACATGCTAATAACATAACGTCAATCAAAAACACATACTTGTCGCACATAGTGACTATTATTGTTCACTTTACAAAAGTACCCAAACAAGTAAACAACAACAAGTAATTACAAATTTACAAAGCAACTTTACAAAAATTCTAGCTAATCTCTAACCCTCCTAGGCTTATGGGTTCTCTTTTTGCATCATTTTTGCCTTGAATGTTGCTTTAGGATTTCTGAAAGTCCTATTTTCCACCTCTTGATTGCCTTGCATTAAGTTGCACAATATCTTTTCCCTTATTCGAATGAAGGTATATAATTAATTTCCAACATCCTTCATTTTCATGCCCATGCATCTTTCAATGGGTACAAAGAACTTTCTTTTGCTTGCTGACAAGGAATTTCTCTCATGCGAAAGAGATTCATCATGATCGATGCCTAGAATCTCGTCCATTCTTTTTAACCATTTCCATGCGTTGCTAACAGATAGTCACTCAATGGTCAAATGCATCAAATAAAGTACAAGGGTACATATTCCACAAATAGTCAAAACTACCGTCATTTGGAAAACACCAATGAGATATATATACCTATCTCTTGGACTGCATCTTTCACGATGTGGGGTGGACGATGACATGCAAGGTCCCTTCAAACATTCATCTTTCTTGGGAGACAAATGAACATTGCCACCACCATCTTGGTGCAACATCTTAGCATATGATGATTGTGTTGCCTCAAATCATTTAGATCATTCTCCAAAATCCCTTTAACTATATCACAATCATTGATACTTTGGTCTCTCTTGTACCATGATTGGATTAGTGATCCCTTAGCCATTGATGCCAATGCCTCCTCCTTCATAATTCATTTTCGAAAGAAAATTGATACCAATGCCTTTGGTATGTTGCTCAAATGCTGCAAAAGAGGTGTTATGAACATAAACAGAAGGAATTGTACTTGAAATTCTTATTACCTCCTTAAACTTGTCATTCATATTTTCAGCTTCTGATGATGATGACGACATTACAAATGACTCTAGATGCCAACTTTTACCAACTAGCATATGATGAGAATCCTGGAGATGCTTACAAATTTCAAATGCATCATCTTCCCCATAAGGTCCATAACTACTATCTGAACCATGGCCACATATTGGTTTCATTTTGGAGGTGTCCTTTACCGTCACCGAAGTCGAACTTTGACCAACTTGTTCCTCAAGAACATGCTGCAACTGAAGGTGCAGATGCCTCTTATCCTTTTCAACCATTTCTAGCATTCTTCTCAACCTCAATGTTCTCCATATAAAGAGCCAAATTCATCTTCTCTAGATCTTGGAGACTTTTCTTTCCCATTCTTACAACTTGGTCAGAAGAGACCCTGATACCAATTGATCTGAAAATGGAGGAGGTGTTTAATTTCCTCTTCTCTGAAAACAAGGACCATTCTGCTACGCTTTGCAAGCAAATATGGGTCTTAACACAAAACAGGTTTTCCCAAAAATTTATCTTCACGTTACGACTTAGTTTTCACATGTAAACTTAAGAATAAGAAACACAACATCACATACATCATACAGGCATACATGAAGAGTAGAAAAAGGATTTGTTAATGGAGTTCACCCCTCCTCGGCTACATCTCTAGTCCTGCTAACATAGCTAGATCGCTTCATATATTCAGTTGAAAAAGGAATGCATAAATGTTTGTTGATAAATATGTGGTTATTTCCCCTCCAAGGAAACGTTCTCCTATAAAGAACTCTCACATACAACAACATGAAAACCTATAGTCATCATGAAAACATCATCAACACAAGGTGTCTCCTACAAAGATCGTATACTCCAACTAAAAATGAGCATATAACACTTCGATTCCATATTGAAGGGAAAATAGAAAAATTTGCTCAATAAGACATAGTGAGAAAAGTATAGAAGCATTGAACCCTACAAATAAAAGTTGTTGCAGTAAACTTTTGAAGGTAAGAAAACCGATACAATGCCTTATCAATTCTCAAACACCTTTAAGAACTGCTCCCGAACATTGATTAATCCATACACAAATGAACTTGAACTTGCAAAAAGTTCCTTAATATGTGCTCAAATCACCAAATAGAGGTAACCATTGGATCCAAAATGTACAAAGCACCCTAGGAAGACTCTTCTTGAGCTCCAAAGCACTAAAAACTCTCAAATATATGGCTTTATAAGATATCCATATAGGTTTGTCGTTATTTTTCCTACAAATCGAACTAACAGTCTAACTGGCCTACAAATTCACCTCGTTTTCTGCTATGGAGGCACAAATTTCACCCTCCAACAGTGCAATTTTTTGGGCAATTAAATTGCTCAATAAGCTTTCAAGGTGAAAATTGAGGCCACATGGGCCATGTGGCCGCAGGTTGGGCCTTAACACTGCCCTCTCCGACTTAGCACATTGAATTTTAGGTGATGGTTATATTGGGTCTATGGGACAAAGGGCCAAGCCAACGACTCGCCCTTCCTGCTCGGCTAGTGTAGGGCTACCACCCGCACATATACCCACAATATGCATTTTACACAATAATGCATCTACACCTATCCCAAGAAGGAGTCAAATATACAGACCATAAATGGTCAAGTGGTCCTCTTATAAGTGCCTTTGCATAGGAACTTCAATCACCCTACCAAAAACCTCTATCGAGATTAAATGGACCCTTCAAACCTTTGTTTTAAGTCTTTAGCCACACACACACACACAAACACACACACACACACACACACACATATATATATAACATGTCCTCTCGACCTTGGTTAATATATATATTACCACAGAAAGCCCTTTGCAGGTGTTATTCCTTATAAATCCGTGTATAAATGGAAAATTCTCAAAACACACTTTCTCCACCACTACACGGGTTATGCACAAACTTCGAGGTTAAAACCTCTATCGCAATCAATATCAGCTATCGCGATTTCCACAGTCTTAACAAATATGCATCGTCACCCCTCTCCAAGTATCAGATCGGTTAACATATGCTTTTGTGTTAAAAGGCATGCGCCATATAACTATCGGAAATATTAAATATTCGGTAATACAAAGGAACTCTTGCTACAAAGTGTTATGCCGGATTTCAATTATTATATATTTGCATTCATATCCTCGTCGGGTCCACCTACTCTATGATGCCTTCGTGCTCTCTGATATCTTAACCTCTCGAACATTTGATTGCCAATATGCCCAAAAGTCGATCGCCGATATATCGCTATCAGTGATATTGTAACCTTCCTAACTGCTGACCCTTGTCACCTCTGATCGTCGATATGTGATTTAATCATGATCGTTGATCTGGCCATGATCCAACGGTCCACGATTAATCATTGTTCACTCTTAGCAAACCTCCAAGGCTCATTCTGATAATTTGAAAAGGTTCTCCGCCAATGCGACATGATCTTAGTCGTTGATCTAACTGATCCAACCGTTGGTGAGCGTCAATACTTCATCTGCAATTCCTTTTACTTAGAAAATTTACATTGTTTCTTCTGTTCTTTAGTGATTTGGTTCTTTTGAAGGTTCTGTTCCTTTATTGCTTTGCTACGCCACTCTGATATTCCAATTAGATTCGATGATCCCTTTCGATTTTGCTGAATCATGCAACTCTTCCACTTCTTATTCTTCACTTGGATTCAAATTGCATTGTGATTCCTATGAATCACTCAGTCCCATTGCGTCCTTCAGAAGTTTCCCTGCAACCTTTAGTAGAGCATTTGAATTCACAAGTAATTCATACACAAAATACTTCATAAGCATATTGACCATGGTTTGGGCTATACCCTAGTCGCCTCTCCACTACCCCTTCCACTGTGGTCCTATGGAAAATATGGCGACCAGTGGTCGGGGTTGGTTCCCATGTCCCATCCCTTATACACTGTAGTCATATTCTATTGTTGGCAGCTTAGCCCTTCCTCCGAATAAGTGTCGATGTAAACCTTATATAGCGATTTCGCCCTATGGGTATAAATATCCATAGTGAGGCCTAGTGGTAAGGAAAAGCAATGCTAGACTAGAGGTCAGGTGTTCGAATCTTATTGAGGCTATTTTTGGGTGCAGGAATTGCACTTAATAAAACTCCTCAACACTTAATTGTCAACCCAGGCGTTTTATAAACTTAGAGACGAAGCACAAGCAATGCCAAAAGTGGTATGAACTTTTCCTATTCCTAACCCTACTTCTTGAATTAAATGTTGCAGAATTAGATAGAAAACAATCTTGAAGATAATCGACACCAAAGCAATTTTAGTGCTGGAATGTAAAAGAATAATTTGCAAGGAAATCAAGTAAAGTAACTTTCACACAACTGGAAGCAATCTTAAATGCTGAAATGAAATACTATGTTTATCTTCAGTATAGATGGTTAACAATTTAACAAGTGAGCCCTTGCAAGATCTATTTCCCAATTGATCTTCCCTCTACACTAAGCAACATGTTCTTGTACTATTGCAATCTTCTTGCACTAGTGCAGGTACACTACTTATGTGAAAAAATATATTTTACCTTCTTTACTGAAGGCTTATGTCTTTATGGAGGTGCTTTAAGCCTCAAGGCTTAGAGAACTCTGTTCCTGTGACAAGAGAACAACTCTTGTACCGACACAGAGCTTCCTTCACCAAAGTTTCCAATTTACTTTCGAAAGAATTAAAAGACATGTTCAAAATAATTGCAATTGCAAGCTATATTCTGAGATAAATTACATCCGAAAAAGAATTCTTTAATTAACTGATCTTTGCAATGAAAGTAAATTTCATAAAGAAAAAATAATTCGAAATAATCAAGTAGCAGTCAAAGTAATATGCATGCATCAACTAACTTTCGGAAATTCACTTATAACATTTATGTTCCTTGTTCTTAAGTCAAAACTACAAGTATAAAGTAAAGTTTTTGTAATAAAGTTCTTTCTTAATTCATGTAAATATCCTTCATAAATATTATTCTTAACATCGAGAATGATTACTTGAATTGACAATATGTTTGCTTGTAGGAATAAATGAAATTATAAGCAAGGAAGGAAAGTAACACTTGTTGTCAAGTAAAACTGGAGTGCAAGAAAGTACATGCACTAGTACAAGAAGGATCTTCCTACACGACCCGAGTGAAAGCAAACTAAGGCAAAAATTACAGGAAAAGAATTGGAGGACAGAAATTGCAAGAAAGTAATTTGTAGGAAATAAATTGCAAGAAATAAAGAAACTTAATTAAATTCCCAAACTATGGATCTGTTCACACTCGACTACAAAATGAATTAATCTCAAAACTCTGAAATAAATATAAGAGCAATTAAAGCCACACAACTGCAAATGAATAAATGTTCACACAAACTTTTTAAATGGCAAAAGCACAAGGGTAAACGAGATGGGTTGGCTCTACCTATAGTCTTCATTATATACAGTCTCTCAGCCTCATCTCTATTCTGATAATTACAGTGATTTCCATTCAAGCCTTTCACCTGAACGGACTAACACACAAACTTTGCAAAATTGGCTAATGGTTATAATAAATCGCGGACTTTGTTGGATGTATACCATATTTTCGGCAAGCATCCCTGACTATATGCCGCCAATGTCCATCCATGGATATTCCACAACCAAACTAAGATTTATGGATCAAAACACCCGCATGGAATATCACGAAGATCATGAGGTAACATCATTTGTGGTGCAGGAATTTGCCTGCACTGATCATGCTAAATTATGATTAACACTTAGTTCTTCAATTACCTTTTAGTAAAGTTAAACATAAGTTATAAGAGATACTCAAAGGCTTGAAATATATGTAAATTAATTAATAAATAACTTAATAAATCTTAATTATGAAATATGAAGTATATGTAGAAATGGATGATTATCTTCGACTAGTGAAGTAATGAGAGGATTAAATAGAGATAAAATAGATGTCAAGGCTTATGGGAAAAGGGTAAAAATAGAGGAATTTGGGACACCAACATTTATCTGACCAATACCAAAATTTTACCCAACCACAGGGTGCCACATGGTGGCCTCTGGTTGGGCCACATGGCACACCCTCATTGGCTACCATAAACAATCAAACTAATCACAGCGAGAAAAATTGCTCGATACAAGGTTACCACTTCAAAGAACCTCATTGGCTCGTACCTGCCCAATCTCCCTAGCTAATGTCAGCTGTATGGAAGCCCAGTCAACAACCCTGCACATCTTTTTGCTATTGGGCCAAATAATCAAAACGCGATAACTTGAGCATATGACGTGAGATTGAGGTGAAATGAATTTCGTTGGATTTAGAATGAAAAACACCTCGAATTGACACCATTTTCAATACTTTCTGGGCAATTCCATTTTTGAGATAAAATGTGATCACTTGTTCAATTATACAAACCACCGGCTCACACAATCGGGCTACAAAGTTTTTTTTTTAATCCATAGTCAACCGAATATATTTATTTCCATGTGCATTGGTAGTTGGGGGTAATGGGTGGGCATAAGGGTGTGTTTGACTGACCCAACCCATGGCTTTCGTTGTTTAGTGAAACTTTCACCAAATTGTATGGGGGTTTTCCATGTGGCACTACTGCCCACGACATGGCTCATGGTCATTTAACACCACTGAATCGAGAGTGAAGATTCTAGCGAGGTTATGTCCTGTTGTTTAAATAAAAAATGTTATCTAATCAAACCAACACAATCAACAATGGGAGGTGCAGGTTGAGCGTGTGACCTCCACTATACTACTCCAGCACCCTACCAATTAAGTTGGAGGGATTTTGTTGAACTTTTTCGGAGAGCGTTCCGGTTTTTTTTTTAGATTTTATAGGAAACCTTGAAGAAAGAGGCATAAATTGCTCATTTTTCAACCTTTTTGAGCTCAAGTAGGGCCTAGAGGGTTTTTGGGTATTCTAGACACAATGGAAGTGTTCTTTTTACATATTCAATCTTATATGTTTATGTAATTGATAATTTAAGCATATAATAAAGTGATCACCACTCAAAGTTGGACCTGGAGACATAGTCCAAGATGGATGAACTCTTTTATCAATTTGGTTGTGTTTGATGTTGCATTCTTTGCTTCTTTTAACTATTAAAAGTTTTCAAATTAATTTAAGTTGGTGTACTTTAGAAACCACAATCCATTTCCCGAGAGACATAAAGTAGCTTGAGAATTGTTTATTGAAACCTTCACTTTCACTTTTTTAAGATCAATTTGGTATAAGAGCATGGTTTTTGTCAAGGTTTGATAGAATTTTCAAGGCATTTGAATGATTAGAAGGTCTAGATTGAGGGGAGGAGAAGGATCAATTGAAGAACCTAACCCTCAAGTTGGCTCAAGAAGACCACATACTCCACAAGTCATGGCACATGAAGAAGGACAAGGAAAAGAATTGATGTTTGATGATGATAGAGTTTTCATAAAATATTTCTTTAATGTGACTGAGTTGTTAAAATTATTATATAATGAAAGAACAACACGGTTACAAGGAGAAAGTTATAATCAACCAAAAGGTGATTGTGTTAATGGGAGCAAGCCTCCACCTCCTCCTCATACATATCCAAGAGGAAATGCTAAGTCTCCTTTGCTTAAGCTTGATGTCAAGTTTGAATTGCCAATATATGATGGAGAAGTAAATGTTGAAAAGTTGGATAATTGGGTTCATCAAATTGAATTTTATTGCATGATCCGAAGATTTATGATGATGTCACAAATATCCAACTTGTTTCTCTTCATTTGGAGGGTGCAACTCTTATCTAGTGGGAGGCTAGAACTCAAGAAGATTTGAAGAAAAGTGGTAGAATTTTATCTTCTTGGAATTATCTTATAGTTGCATTGACGAATTTTTATCCAATAGCTTATATGCAAAAAACAATAATGGGTTGGAAAAATTTTAGACAACCTAAAGTTCAAAGTGCTCAAAGTTACACACAAGAATTTATAAAAGGAGAATTGATATTGGGTGTTGATTTCACCTTACAAGGTACTCTTCTTAAATATATATATGGATTACATAGTTATTTGATACATACCATACTTAAATTTAATCCCACCAATATAAATGAAGTATGTGTTCAGGCTAGTCATTTAGAATCAAGAGACAAAAATGTTCCTCAAGGGTCGAACAAGAAACCCTTTAAATATGGAGACAAAGTAAATGGGAAATCTAAAGGCAAAGGAAAGATGAATACAACAATAAATAAAGAGGAGAGAAACTTAGTTGCAAACATTGTTCAAAACATGACCATGATGAAGACCATTGTTGGAAATTACATTCAAAATTGAGACCAAAGAACTTTAATAATAAGGGGAAACAAAATACTACTACTAAAACTCAACATGATCTAGGATCTGATTCAGGTGATGAAACTAAAATCACTACCATGAGGATGAAAAATACAGCTTATAATGTAAGTACTAGTTCTTCTAACAAGCCTGTTGAATCTCAAAATGATAAATAAAGAACTTAGCCTTTCCATATTTGGGTCGTAATAAAACATGAAAATGTTGATACACTATTTGATATTGGATCTCAAGTCAATCTTATTTCTGAAGAAATTGTCAATAAACTTAATTTAGAGACAACAAAATGTAAACAAAAATTTTCTATCACTGCTAATTTTATAGATGAGGTAGAGCTTAATGTTGTACCACTTGATATTTGTGCAATTGTCTTAGGAATTCCATATTTATATGACCATAAATCCATATTATATCATCATGACAGAAAGTATCACCTTTTCAAATATGGAATTGAGTATATTGTTAGAGAAAATCGCAAGAAGATGAACTTAACTCTTGGTAGTATAAGTCAAATGAAAAGGATTGTGAATGCTAGTAGGAATTTTGAGTTGTTGATGATTAAAGCTAAATATGCTACTGAATCTAAAGCTTTCTCAGAATTTGATTCTAAACTCAAGCATGATTTTGTTGAAGTTGTTAATACTTATGAGAATATTTTTCAAGAACTTGAAGGGTTACCTCCAAGAATAGGAATCCAATATGAGATACAACTGCAACATGATGCACCACTTTTAAATATTGGCATGTATAGAATGTTAGTTTTGGAGAATAAAGAGATCAAGAAACAAATTTAATATCTTCTTTACAAAGGGGTCATTGTAACTAGGACATCTCCTTGTAGGTTTCTTATTTTTTTGGTTCCAAAGAAAGATGGTACTTGGTGCATGTGTGTGGATCTTTGAGCTTTGAACAATATTACAGTAAGGAATCAGTATCCTCTTCATCACATTGATTATTTGCTATATTACTTGAAGGAGGCCATTTATTTTACTGAAGTTATAATCGAGAAGTGTTTATCATCAGGTAAGGATTGTTGAAGATGATATTTGGAAAACTGTTTTTAGTACAAAACAAGGACAGATTGAATGGCTAGTTATATCGTTTGGGATTTGTAATGCACTTGCTACTTTCATAAGAGTTATGAATAATATATTGTGACCATTCCTTAATGAATTTTTCATAGTCTTCTTAGATGATATTATGATTTTTAGTAAGACTTGTCAAGAGTGTGTCAAGCAAGTAAAGCAAGTTTTAGATGTCTTGGAAAAGGAAAAATTGTACTTCAAGATGTCTAAATGTGAATTTGGGGAAACCTCTTTGGTTTAATTAGGTCATATTATAGGAGGTGGTGAATTGAAGATTGATCCCTCCAAGATGTTGTGAATTGACCTAAACCCAACAATGTAACAGAAGTTAGGAGCTTTTTGGGAGCAACTCAATATTGGAGAAAACATATTGCCAACTTCTGATCCATTGCAAGACCATTACATGCTTTGACAAGTGTGAAGCAGGTCTTTCAGTGGGTAGGAATTTTAAAGCCTTCAACACTTTAAAAGATGAAATCATTTCAACACCACTTCTAAAACTTCCAGATCTTAAGCAACCATTTAAAATTCAAACTGATGCAAGTGAATATGTTATAGGAGTAGTACTGATGCAGCAAAGTAAGCCAATATGTTATCGTTTTGAGACATTTCTTAATGCAGTAATTAACTACCCAACTTATGATAAAGAGGTGTGTGCTTTGGTACAAAGCATGAATAAATGCAAGCATTATTTGATGGGTAAAGAAACAATTATTCATACTACCCACCAACCTTTATAATATTTACAATAGCAAACTGAACTCCAACAATATAGAAATTTCAGATGGATGGGATTTCTGCAATAATTTCATTTGGTTAGAAGGCATAAGAAAGGTAGTTACAACAAAGTTGCATATATGGTATCAAGGCCTATTGTTAATGGCTCTGTCATTCTTAAGCATAACTCAATATTGCATGAAATTTATATTGAACAATATGCTCAAGACAAAAATTTTAAAGATGTTTATGCAACTTTGAGTCAAGGAAATCTTGTTGAAGAGTTGGATTATCATGTTCATAACAAATTGTTGTATCATCTTGGCAACTTGTTTACTGCACAGTGTGAAACAATTAATTCCATAAGCGAATCCCATACGTCTCTTATTGCTTATCACTTTGGTGTAGGAAAAGCTATTGCTTAGCTACAAAGGTATTGTTATTGGCTTTGTATAAATGAAGTTGTATCACGATAATTAAAATGATATTATATGCATGCTACTAGTAAGCCAAGTAATAGGAATTTGGGTTTGCACATTCCACTTCATATCCTTTGCCGTCCTTGGGAAAGTGGTTCTATGGAGTTTGTAGGGCGACTACGAATGTCCAAAAAAGGGCATGATTATTTATATGTTGTAGTGGATCATTTTAGAAAAATTGGTGTGTTGATGACTTGTAAGAAACATGTTAGAATTGAACAAACGACACATATGTTCTTCCAAAATGTTTGGCTTCACTTTGGGTTACCTCTTTCTATTATTTCTAATTTAGATTCCTGATTTAATGGGAAGTTTTGGTCAAGTTTATGGGAACTCATGGACACAAATTTAAATAAGAGAACAAAATTTCATCAACAAACAAAAGTAGTGAACAAAATAGTAGTGCATCTCGTTTGAGGATATTGTGGTAAGCATCCTAAGCTTTGGAATGAGAATTTTCATTACATCCAACATGCTTACATTCATGGCAAACATTCATCTACACAAGTATCTCCATTTGAAGCTTGTTTGGGTTATTTTCCAAATTCTTCTTCGGATTTCATCTTTGGTAAAGATATTGGAGTAAATGGACATAGTGATGTTGAGAAAGCCAATCATTTCATTGAACAAATCCAATTAGTGCATCAAAGTGCACAAGAACAACTCAAGAAAAGTTAAGCCAAGTACAAATGAAGGCATGATAAGCATCAAGTTGATCATGATTTCCAAGTTGGAGATCAAGTTTGGTTATACATTAGTAAGGAAAGATAATAAGGTGGAGATCGAAATCTCAAACCAATCAGATATTATTCTTTCAAAATATTGGAAAATATTGGTAACAACACTTTCCAATTAACAAAATAACCAAAATTATAACAATGTAAATTGCAATTGAAATATTGTATACCTAATATAGTAACGAGTGAAAAACCAATAAAAAAATGCCACATAACTTATCTATTTCAAATAAATTATGAACAAATCTTTTACAAACAATTTAGTATTGTTCTTTGGAAAGAACATATTTAAAAAAAAAAAATTTGATATAGTTGCAAGAATGCTTTTAGAATTAAAGTAGAGAGCCTCATGAGATACTTTTTAATAGTTTATATGATGAAGAATTGAAATCAAATAAAATATTTAGCCATTGTACTCTAGAAGATATACATGAGGAGACAAATAAAATAAATGAATACCAACACTTTTACATATATATATATATGTTGTTGTTATATTTGGAAACACTCAGGAGTAAGGTTAGGGTTACGGCTAAATGGAGGCTAGAGTTGTAGAGAAAACCCTAATGGAGGCTAGGTCTTCATTTTCAACTTTAGAATCATCATTCTAAGCTTCAACACCTTGCAATATTAGCTTCATGTAACATATCGTTTATGCCATAAGGATTTTTCATGTTTTTTCACTTGATTTTGGTGGGTGATTGCCTGTAAAAGGTTTGTACTAGTGCTCACATGGATCCATATCACCTAAATGGGCTTTGGGAAAAAAATAAGAGAGATCCTAGTTCTTACCACAGGCTATGGAAAAAAGCTAGACCAATTCTACCCAAATGTAAAAGTGGGACACTCTCTTCTAGAATGTCAGAGAAGTCCTTAACGGTTAGTAGAAATGTAGGGTATCACATAGTTTGTGAGTAAAAAACAATTTGGTTAAGCTTTTTTGCAAGTTCCAGGAGCAAGAGGAGAAGGGATGTTTCTAAACATTGATGGTGGGAGAGAAAAAATAAATGTGCCGAAAAACATGTAAAGGAATTGATGGCCATCAAGGAACTGATCGTAGGCATAGATGTCAATTTCAATAGAGGGAGTTCCCTGTCCAAGAAATCCCTAATGTGCAATCTCAGTTATATCAACAAATACTATCCCAAGTTAGGGTGACATGGAAACCATTGGTGGGATATACACTAGTTGTGAGCATATTGGTTAGTAAATGGATTCATTTCCGTTTTTTCTCAGAGAAGGCTCTCGAAATAACACTCAACAAGCCTTGGGTTATAAGCAAGGGCTCAATATGGTTACAACAATGGCAGCGAACCTTCTACCTGAGGATGGAAAAACAATGGAAAAAGCACCTCTAAGTAATGTTGTCAAGTTTCCCTCTTGAGCTCTTGTCAAATGAAGTATTTATCAAGGCGATAAAATCAATAGGGAGATTCATCTTCTTATATGAAGCTTCCCTACTAAATACAAATAAATGTATAGCATGGGTTCTACTGGAGATGAACACTTCAGAAGGATTGTTAGGGTCATTAAAAAAACTTTGGGTAGATAAGGAGATCATACAACTGATAGACTACTCAAAACTACCATTTATATGCATTAACTATAGAGACGTGGTCCATTTATCCAAAAATTATGACGCTCCTTGGTGTTGAGGTTTTAGCATCCAAATCTATAAAAAAAATGACTGGATCTCTTGGACAATCGATTCCATAAAAGATTTCTCGCTCACTTCTAAATGTTTCAAATGATAGGTCGTTTACTACTCTGAAGTTGGAAAAGGATATAATATATAGCAAGGTGATAAACTAGACATTGATTCCTGAAGTAATGATGAAGGTAAATGGTCTCATTGATGGATTTTTACAAGATAACAATATAGGATCAATCTTTGGTGGTAGAATTGATGTTGACATTATTATGAAAATATCATTGATAAAGAAGTGGAAGACATTAGTACAAGCTGGGTACCCAAATATTCTCTCAATGCATCTCACACCTGTAAGTCTCTTTTTAATACAAGCCCTCTCATTCAAGATCCATCAACGAAAGGTTCCCTACTTATTGAAAAAATTGAACATAATTCTGTTAATACTCTTTCTAGTTGCTTGGTTTCTTATTCTAGTTGTTAATCCTCTTCACATAGCATGGTCAATGCTACTCTGGAACCAGTAACATCCACCTGTTCCTCCCATAACTTATATAAGCTTAAGAAACATGTGACTTGTAACACTATGGTTTTAAAATCAAATGGTCACCCTATAACTGCTCTATTCAAATCCTGGCTTCCCAATACAAATTCAGGGCTCACTACTGCATCGACTCACTCTTCACCCATCCTAGGCACCCCAAGCCCTACATATACACTAGTGCCTTCACATAAATATGCGTTGAATATTTCTCCCATCCCTACATTCATAGGCATTACTCCTATTGATAATCCTCCAAATGAACAAAACTTATCTTTCCAAAATGTCACTATTAGAAAAAAAA
>APFE030319562.1:0-15984 GCA_000404065.3 Pinus taeda
TCATCCTCCTCCACCACCTCCACCTCCACCTCCCTTGCCTCCTCAGAAAACTTAAAAAAAGATCAAAATTGCATATAATTTCATTCTCTTTATTTATAATACATATTTATTCATTCTTTGTAGCAATAGCTCATCTATCAATATATACATCACAATATAACAAATAATATATATGAAAAATTGCAATATAAATAAGTAATTATGAGAACAACAATTTCATTTTAAAAAAATGTAAAATTTAAATAAATTGTATCAAAAGTTGTTGAGAAAAATCACACCCAACTCAATGTTTATTCGTATTCTACAAAACTAGAAGGGAATACATTGGAGAAAATGAAATTCTATGGGAGATTGAAAAATAGTTCCATGATGAAAACACATGTGTGAAGCCATTGCCATAAAACCCCATTTTTATGATGTCCAAGGAAATGAGTTTAAATAACAACCTTTTTTGAGAAATTAAGTAAAATCACTTACAAAAATTATGGATTGTAAACATAAAGGTTAATTGAGTGTTTGGTCATTCTATAGGGATGGGAACTCTTGCTTCTATGAATTTTATTTTTCTTTTATGGGGAGATAATGGTATAAAATATAAACATTTTAACTTAATATTGGGGATAATCATCCTTAATCACTATTTCAATAAAAAAATCAACCCCAAAGTTTTGGACCCTCGAATTTCAACTCTAAAAAAAAACTCCACTAAAATTTTATCTGCATTAAGGAAGACTATAAATGAATTCCAAAGAGTAATTTACGACTGAAAGATTTTGTAGAAAAATGTATACTTGAAGACATGGCTGCCACAAATTAAAAATTAAACTTTATTTTTAATTAAAGATTATTTTTCCCCAACCATTAGATATAAAATTATAATAACGGAAGTGTAATTTTTAAATCATAACACCAAATTTTGTAGATTTTCCAAACAAAAAATTATTACAGTTAAAAATTAAGAAAAAAATTCAAGAGGGAAAGGAGAGCATGCTCGAGGTATTGGGATGTAAAGCAAATGCAGAAGCCTCATATATTAGATATGACAATCATTATTAGTATGAAAAGTTAGAAAATGGAAAGGAGACTAGGGCTTTTATTTACCCTCTCTTTATTAATGACAATATTTAATTATGAGAAAATAATACAATGTAAATCTTTTTTTTTATTCCTAAGAACAATCCATACAATTTATTTACTTGTTACTACCTGTAATGAAGTGATTCCATCGTTTACAATACTATCATATTTGTCTATTTATATTCTAGCAGTACACATTAGATATTCGTGTCAACTCTATATATTTTGTTTCTGCATAATGATTGTATATAATTTACTATTACTATCATTTTATTTGAAGAAGAGAATACACAAATTAGGCAAGAGGTGTGATGAACCCTTGTCATGGGAGTTTGTAAAGGTTTTCCAAGACTAATTTCTCCATGGCCAATAGGAATTGTTTCTCTTATATTCCTATGTTCCTTATCTTCATGTGATTTCTTCTTTTCCTTTCTAATAGTAACCAAAGGTCAACGTCTAGTATACATCATTTTTTGGGAATATTTTATTAAAATATAACATGTTATAAAACATTTGTGGTTCTTTCAATGAATTGTAAAATCTTGTAAAACATTAGTGAATCATTGAGTTAATTATAAAATCTTGTAAATTATTGGTGAATCCCTCATTTAATATTTACATCAAGTTTTTTTCCTTCTTATGCATTCATTCTCTAATAGAAATAGTAATCCAATTACTTCATTCTCTAATAGAAATAGTTATCCAATTATCAGAGTGTTGGGAATACACAAAATAAGGCACGGTTGCCCACCGCCTGATTCGGCCACAAGACGACCGATATGCTTGCATGACAAAGCATCCTTCCAACACTTGTAGACGCTACAAAAACGAAAAATGCAATCAGGGGCAGCCGTGCTAGCGGAGACTCTACCAGTTGAGAGCAGATTGATCCATTACCGGCTAAATTTTCTAAATCTTCATCCATTGACCACTTCCTTTGACAATCCTCTATCATTGACCATAAAACCCTTAAGAAAAACGCTATTATCACATTTCTCTTCAGTATTACCTCGAAATTGAAGGCGTTAATTTGACGGCTTTGTTTAACTATTTATTTTAACTTTTGGATATTTTCCCAATTTGCCAAACAATTTTTTTTTACAAAAGTTGTTTTAAATAGTTTAAAAACATTAAATGGTTCAAAGTTTATAAATTAAATTTATAATTCTAATAATTTTTTATCAATTTCTATTTTAATGCTCAAACTTTATAAATTAAATTTATAATTTTATTAATTTTTTATCAATTTTTATTTTAACAAAAATTGATGGGACGGTTCTACCTCCATTTTTGTCCAAAAGGGTTGACTACAAAGATCATAAAGCATAAACACATTCCTATAGATGTCTCTCTATAGACTGCATGTCCAAAGTGTAAATCCTAGTTGCAAGCTTCATTGATTGAAGATGAAAATTTTGAGGCCATTAAAAGTGAAAATTTTATTATCTCACAAAATAGAAAGGGGAGATTTGCGAGAGTGCTCAATATGGAGTATGTGCAAAGGGAAAATGTTTTGTTCGCTTGTGGTTCACAAGTGATTTTAGACTCATATATATTCAATTTGGGTGATATTATTATATCCTAGATTGAAAAGTACAAACTAGATTCAGGATGCTAAGTGATTAGATTGATTAGAGAGATTGCAAGAACTACAATATTTTAGGCAAAAGGATTTATATGAGTATATATAATTCTTATATATTTATGTATATATATTTGACAAGTACAATTCTATATATTCCATATGAGGAATATATATATATATATATATAATATCAATACTATATATATATATACTATATATATATATATTATATATATATCTATATATATATATCTTATTATACTTTTGTCATGTCAGTTTTGTGAATTGAAATTAAAACTAATGGTTACAATAGTTTACAAGAAGATTCAATATGTTGATTCGATTAGGTTGTTGAGATATTTTCTCCACAAAAAATCTCCTAGCTTAGAATCTATTGGATCTCATATGCACTATATGAGTGTGATGTATTCTAGTGTGAAACCTAATAGAAAAACAAATTTTGTGTGTGTATGAAAAGTTATGATTTCTTTCTTGGTATCAAAGACATTTTGAGAATAACTTTTATAACGAAGACAAGTGTGAAATTATTTTTGTTATGTAAGTTATTTTGCTAAATTGGTATTTGTTTCTTTTGTTAATGAATATATACAAGTGTGAGGAGGCATTGTCGAGAACATTGTGAGGACTGTTAGCCTTGTTGGCAAATGGCCCAAAAATGGATCCAAAACACTCTCGAAGTCTTCAAAATGTGTTTAAGGATCATTCAAAGATCAAAACAATCACATGCCAAGAGCCCTCAGAATGGCGGAAAAGCACTATCGGGAGGCAGAAAACCAGAGAAAACAAAGTATCAGAGGCATAAACATTGATACACACAGCAGCCGCCAGATGTGGTCGATCAATGGTCTAGATCTGAGCGGCGGGTCGCAATCGGCGGATATCGGCTTGGACTGTATGGAACTTTAGACAATGATTAGTGATGCAACATGGACCATCGATGAAGCGCGCAGATCGATGACCCACATCGCATCGCAATATCACTATCGGAGATTAGTGAAAAGCGCTATCAATGGCTCAAGGCATGAGCGATATGCGATTACGATTAGATCGCATCACTATATCGCATCGGAGAAACACCATGGAGTCGGGCCTTTACACATATATGTGTGCGACCCGATGAACCTGACCTGACAGAATTCTAAATATTATTTCGTAATATTTGAGGTCTGCAGAAAAGCCATTTTCAATGCATTTTCGCAGTTTTTTACATATTTCTAAAATACAAAGGGGAAGCAAGGGAACAAGCCACTTGCAATTTATGATAGCGATAAGTATGGACCTAATAGAGGAATGGATAGAGTTCAAGGACTTTTAAGTTCGAAATAAACAGAGCTTGGTAAGAGTTTATAGTGTTGCAACGTTTTCTGTATAAACTAGAAAACAATCATTGTTAGTATTTAAAGGGATTACAAAGGCTCGAAGACCCATTCCATCACAGAATAGAGGCCGGGGAATAGTTGTGGAGAGAAAATGGGCAAAAAGTGAAAAAAAGTGCCACAACACAATGCAGCCCAAAACAGAAGTGATCATGGAGCATCAACAGTGCAACACAGCCAAAACCAACAAAAGTGATCGGGGGGCATCTCTGGCACGAACGAGCTCCCTGCCAGTGCAACAAAGTACCAGAATGAGGTTACTCTGTTTTTAGAGAAGAAACCTCCAAGCCCATGTGTACTTAGTTAGGGCATTAAGTCGTTAAAGACAAAGGGAATATATTAAGACTTCTAGAGCCTCAGAAGACTCGAGAACATTGTAAAAGGGCCTATAAATATGTGAAAAGTTAGAGTAACAATGGTTCAACTTCTGGAGATTATGGATACTTTGATACTCAAGCTTCTCATCTTCATTCTAGCAATATAATCCTCTTTTTGTTGTTATATGTTATAATCCTCCGTATTATCCATCTATCCACTGAGTCTACAAACTATTGAGCATTAGTGGTCTAAAGCCTTGTAAAGTTGAGGGTGCTCATGCATGTCTTGAGTAAAAATAGAGCTGAAATGGTTATCTGGCTTGATCCAGACCTTCGTCCATTCCAATAGTTCCGAGAACAATATTGAAGATTATATGTTACAAGGCATCTCCGAGTTGCCACCTAGGAGAGTTTCTTGGAGTGATAACATAATTAGCAGCGTTGCTGGGGAGAGGAAATTGAAGCTCAGCTTCCCTGGGAGAAGAAACAGATCCAGTTTTCATGATAGACAAATTCTGGGCACTTTTTCGATTGTAATCATCTATCTAGCAACTCTACTAGAGGACAAACCTTTTGGTGACTCCACTTCATAGTTTTGGCTCAGTTTGTGAGGCATGCTCGGAGAAATCCTTAGAAGCCACAAGCTGACCGAGTATTTGATCCTAAGAAAATCATCAAAGAAAGAAAAGTATTCCAGAAAGGAGGATTAGGTTCAAGTAAATCTAAACAATATTCTATATCTCTTCAAGAAAATCCTGTAATAGAACAAATACATGTTGAGAGTATAGCATCTAATACTAGTAGTGAAGAAAAAATCTGAGAGATTCATAAAGCTCCTTATTCTTTAGGTTCTCCTTTTGTTGTATGCCCAAAGGAAACCCTATCTTATACCCATAATACTCCCTTGGTCTTATCAGTCACTCCTCATTCCTCTATCATTCAGATTGCGAGTACGCTTATAGCCACCACAGCTATGGCAGGACCACAAGAACCTATAAAAATGGAAAGAACCATAGCTGCTAGGTATGGAACTCTAGTAGTGCCCACTCCTTTCAATTCCATGCCTACTACAAAATAGCAGAAGTATAGGCCCAAGTTCACTGGGACTTAAGGTGTTATAGATGAGAAACATTTTGAATCATTCTATAGCTATGTTGATAACCTAGACATTAGTGAAGATGATGTGTGGATGAGAGTATTTATCCAAAGCCTAGATGGAGAGGCTAGAAAATGGTTAAGAGAACTGACCCCAAGATCTATAGCATATATTGAGGCTTTATATGATGCATTCCTAAATCATTGGGGGTATAAGAAGGATCTACTCTACTACCACACCGAGTTTCGCAACTTAAAGAGGGAAAATGGTAAGTTTCTTTTTGATTTTAATATGAGGTTTAACTTCATGTACAACAATATTCCAGCTGAAGTAAAACCCACCACTACCTCTGCTAAACTCACCTATGCCAGTGCTTTTGATTTGACTTCGGTCTACTATTGAGGGAGAGGCAATGTGCTACTTTGGCTGATATGCAAGATGCAGCCTTGGAAGTAGAATCAAACATCATGGCTACAGAGAAGCTCAAGGGAAATGTTGATAGAAGAAGAAAAAGGGGCAAGTCTTCATCATCTTTAAACCCTAAGATAGATAAAATGACTAAGATGATAGAGTCATTAGCCTCTGAAATCTCCAAGTTAAAGGTTGAGCAGCACCCTAGGAAAGGAAGAGTTCATAATACCTTTACTCCTACAAATCCAAATCCAAATCCATATAGAAGAGCTAATGAGCAGTTGCAGATTCTGCAAAGAAGCAAAGATGCCAATGAAGACCAAAGGGTGAAGACCCCTTTCCAGAACGTAGTCGTGGACGAAGAGTAGTTTGATGAAGATGATGTGATCCATTTTATGGAAGAAAAAGGCAGTGCCTCCTTTTTGACCTTAGCTGCCTAGGAAAGGTCATTATTCAATGACCAGATCAACCAAAAGTGGGATGGTGGAGCTTTTCTACAAAATGAAGATCAGCACAGATATAACCTGAGGTTGAATATGAATAGTGCTAAGGAAACTCCTGTTTAAAGAACTGTTGTCCCTTCCAACACAAATGGATCTTGGTAGCCACTGATTATTTCAACAAATGGATCGATGTCATACCCACTAAAAATGCTAATCATTAAGTTGTCATAAATTTCTTGAATGAGAACATTTTCACTAGATTTGGGTGCCCAACCAAACTAGTCATTGATAATGAAACAACTTTCAAGGCTGAAGATTAGGTGGACATGTGTGAATCCATTGGCATTCAATTGGTGCATTATACCTCATATTATCCTCAAGGTAATGGCCTGGCAGAATTATCTAACAAGAGTCTTGTAAGGATAGTCAAAAAATAGTAGGAGGACAACAAAAAGAGATGGGATTCCAAGTTGAAGTTTGCACTGTAGGCTGACAAAGTTACCAACAAGAAGTCCATAGGAAATTCTCCATTTAAGCTAGTTTATGGTAATAATGTTGTTTCTCCTCTCTAGCTTATTCTCCCTGTGGCCAAATTCTTTCAAGAAGAATAGGATGAAATGAATGACATGGTAAGGAGAATGAATAACCTAGTTGAATTACAACATATTAGAGAGCATCTGGTTGAAAAGTCAAAATTTCATTAGAAGAAAATCAAAGAAACCTTTCACAGGCAAATAGAAATGGATAATTTCCAAGTTGGTGACGGGTTTCTCAAATGGGATGTGATGAAGGAAAAGAAAGGTAATCGTGGTAAGGTTGACTCCTTATGGACAGGTCCATTTGTCATCTCCCAAATTCAGTAGAACAATACCTTTATTCTACACAATCTGGAAGGAGAAGATGTCTTTGGCAGCCTGGTCAATGGGTGATTCTTGAAACTTGATTTCATTTAAGGCTTTAAATCCTTGATATTGTAAATATGTTTTTCAGTTTTTATTCTTTCTATACAATATAGGCTCCATGCCCAATGGAACACTAGGAGATAAATTTGATTTTGGTTTTATAATAAAGACATTGCTTTGTAGTTCTTGAAACCTCACAGGGAGGCTTTCATCCTCAGAAGTATCCAGTGTTAGCCTTGTTGGCAAATGACCCAAAAATGAATCCAAAACACTCTAGAAGTCTTTAAAATTTTCTTAAGGATCACTCAAAGATCAAAATAATCGCATTCCAAGAGCCCTCAGAATGGTAGAAAAGCACTGTGAGGAGGAACAAAACCATAGGAAACAATGAAAAACCAAGTATCAGAGGCATAAACATTGATACACATAGCAACTGTTAGATTTGGCTGATCAACGGTCTAGATTTGATCGGCAGGTCGCAATCGGTAAAGTCAATCGGTGGATATCGGCACAGATTGTATGAAACTTGTGACAGTGATCCATGATGCAACATGGACCGTCGATCAAGAACGTAGATCAATGACCGACATGGCATCGTACAATCGCTATCAGAGACTAACGAATAGCGCTATCAATGGATCGGGGCATGATATGCGATTGTGATCAGATAATATCACTATATCACATCAGAGGAACACCAAGGAAAGGGGTCTTTACACATATATGTGTGCTACACAATGAACCAGACCTTTCGGTATTCTAAATATTATTTCATAATATTTGAGGTCCCAGAAAAGCCATTTTCAATGCATTTTCGCAGTTTTTTTATGTATTTCTAAAGTACAAAGGGAAGCAAGGGAACAATCCACTTGCGATTTGCAATAGAGATAAGGATGGACCTGATAGAGGAATAGATAGAGTTCAAGGAATTTTAAAGTCTGAAATAAATAGATCTTAGTGGGATTTTACAGTGTTGTAGCATTTTTTGTATAAAACATAAAACAATCATTGTTAGGATTTAAAGGGATTACAAAGGCCCGTAGACCCATTCCATCATAGAACAGAGGCGAGGGAACAAGTATCGGGAGACAAAGGCCAGAAAGGGAAAAAAAGGGCCATAGCACGATGCAGCCCGAAACAAAAGCGATCATGCAGCATCAACAATGCAACAGAGCCAAAACCAACAAAAGTGATCAAGAGGCATCTCTGGCACGAGCAAGCTCCCTTCCAGCACAACAAAGTACCAGAATGAGGTTACTCTTCTTTAGAGAAGAAACCTCTGAGCCCATGCATGCCTAGTCAGGCATCAAGTTGTTAAAGACAGAGGGAATAGATTAAGACCTCGCGAACCTCAGAAGGCTCGAGAGCATTGTAAAAGGGCCTATAAATATGTGAAAATTCAGAGTAACAAGGGTTCAGCTTCTGGAGACTATGGATACTTTTCTAGTCAAGCTTCTCATCTTCATTCTAGTAATATAAGGTTCTTTTGTTGTTATATGTTCAATTTCCATTTTCTCTTATGTTCTAAGCTTGCACTTGAACAGGTTGTTCATGTTTCTTCTGTGGTTAATGCCAGATAATCGTCATCTTACCTTTGCATTGATAAATTAGATTTGCAAGATTCATTTACTTCCTGTAGTTGGCCATTCTTATGTGTTTATATATGCATCTGCTGGTACAGTCGTTATTCTCCATCTACCCATTGAATCTACAAACTATTGAACATTAATGGTCTAAAGCCTTATAAAGCTGAGGGTATTCATGCATGTCTACAATAAAAGAAAAGTTGAAACAATTATCTAGCTTGATCCAAATCTCCATCTGTTCCAGTAGTTCTGAAAACAAGGACAATTCTATATGCTCTATGCAAAATAATTGAAACTGTTGTCAAACAAAATTTTATACCCAAGGTTCTTGATTAATCTGTACATTCATCTGCTTCTATTGATTTTGTGCATCACATTTTATTTATATTAATTTTCCAGTGCACTAAGTTACATCCCGAGGTTCCCCATTGATTTTTTTGTGAAATATCCTGATTAGAGGTTTCTTCTACCTAATCAGTTCAACATAATTTTGATGGTATGATTGTCTACCTCAATCAACTAACAATGTTGTGCTTTACCTATGAAATAGAGGCTAATATAACAAGACACAAACACATTCCTTGGCACTTTCGTTACTATGGAATGCTTGGTTGGATTTTGGAATGGGAACATCCATTCCTGTGAATTCCATCACTGACTTAACTCATGGTGTCTTTGTATTCTACCATTACAAAACCTACAAGTGGGAAAGCGATTGGTGAAGTTAGTGATATTGTACCACATCTTGACCTTCACAAGCATGGTCATGTAGTTGTTGTTTCCTGTGTCCACGGGATAATTTTCAAAGATGAATATGGTGTAGGAGGCATAAGCAACAAAAAATGAATGCATCATCATAACCACATTAACAAAAAACGTAGATGGAAAATAAACTTGATTTACCCAATGTTTTTTTGTAATGGAATTCAATCTTTGAATATTTTTTTTTTTTGGTTCTTGAATCTAAACCTCTTCTTATTTGGAAACATAAACATATTTTGGTTAGGTTCCATGGATGATAACTGGATCAAAAATGTATGCATCGAAGGTTACCACTTTACATAATTGTGTATACATTCGATGCCACAACTGGTGTGTACCCTTGCAAGTAACTGTAGAGAAGTCAAATTGGAATCGAGTGAAAGCGAGGATTTTTTTTCTTATATCCTCATTCTCAATGCTTGATTCAAATGTTAGAAATGATCCCACAATATCAATATGTAATATTTGTTTGAATAACTTGATAATTTGAATCCGTAATTCCCTCTTGTCCTTTGCACATTGCCCACACCATTTTGAGTTTTGGTTATTACTTTCACTTCATTACTTGTAAGAAATTCATTCTTCTTTTGTTTTTACTAGCTATTCCTCCAAAGAATCTATTAATCATTCCTTAAAATATGTGAAGTCATGCTATGATTATTTTTATTGTTATGGGTTTCATATTTTCAATAATGAATGTATATATGGAGTGGAAGAAAACTAAAATTGGTTTTATTATTTGTTAATTATTTTCTTATATTCGTTTGTCTCAAATGGAAAGATGCATAACCAATTAATGAAGAGAGTGGCATAGTTCAAATTAGTAGTTCTTGATATTCTTCAGAACTGAGAGAATATATTGTTGATTTGTTTATGTGAATCTATTAGAATATGATGAATCTTGTTGTTATTTGGTACTTCAATATCAACAATTACAAGTTATCTATGTATGAAAAGTGTGTAAGTGACGAAAGTTTAGTTGTATAATTGACTACTGGATATGCTCATTATCTAAACTACCTACTTATATAACTGTCAAAAATGAAGTTCACTATATTTTCATAGATGGAAGTAAGTTCATAGAGAAATTTATTATCAATATTTTCCTTGAGTCAAGGAGATTCAATTCTACAAGTACATCATTAGTGGTTAGAGGAAGTTATATTTTAAATGGAGGTCAAGTGGTACATTAAAGTTTTCATGGTGAAGAACATTATGACCTATTCTCCTATATGCAAAATTTAGTCCATAAGGCCCATCATGAAATGTCTTGAGAATATAATGAATTTCATCGTCACACACCATCTAATTTGTTAATCAAAACTAGTGTGGAAGAGATAGCCATTCCAATAAAAAGAGGCTTATTGGCATAAAATTAAAAAATAATAATATTTATGGTAAGTTGTATTTTTTATATATTTGAAAAAAAATTGTTTATTTTCTTGATAATTGACAAATTGAAAAATAAAAAATTAATTAAAAAACATAAAAAACAAAATACTGAAATATTATTAATAAAGAACTTTATATATATACTACAAGATATATATTTACATAAATAAAAATTATATTGGTTATATTTATATGATAAATAAGTAAATAAATATAAACAAACAAATAAATAAATAAATGTAATATTGATTTCAGTTTAGCATTCATGTATATTATTACATTCTATTATTCGAGGTACATTTTATTATTACTCAAGCTTTGTTCTGCTGCACTCTCTCACTCCTTCAAAACACTCATTTCTAACATGTTCAACATCTCGCGAAGCATTTCGTTTCTGTCTCCATCGTCGTTCAAGAAATCCTGGTACTTTATTTCCACCTTAAATTTATTTCCATCTTTTTTTGTGCTTTATTTCCACCTTAAATTTATAGATAACACAAGGTAATTTATTGTGGAGGTGAACAAACAGAGATCTATCTTTACTTTAGATCTATCAAGCACTAAGAGGGATCAAATATTTCAACATGAAAACCTCTTTTTTTGGGCGCAAAACTCAAAGAAAGGTTTGCAACTTGAAAGACCTTATCACTCTATCTACTTAATAGGTTTGAATTTAAGATGGATCTAGGATAGTTTTTATAGAAGATGCATTATAAGGAAAGTATGGATGTTTATGAAGAATGAATTGATGTCTCCTAACATTTAAAATTAATTTATATATCTATGATAATGTTAAAAGTGTTGAATATAATTGTAAATCACATAAACACATATAAATAATATCAATAATCCTAATACATAGAATGTAATGGTCCTCATATTTTCTTTGTCCACGACATGAAATGGTGAACAAAATGCAAAAACTAATAGAAAATTTTAGATAATATTGATTAGTTTTCTGTAACCTTTATAATTTTTAAATTTTATTATTTTAAAATTACAATTCCTTCAATATTCATGACTTTTGTATTGGACTAAATGATCAAAATTATAGTTCAAATAACAACTTAAAAAATTAATAAAATATTTTATTTACCTAAAATTCATAAAAACTTTGAAAATGTATGTTAATTGTTTCAGAGAAGAGGCATAAAATAAAAGGTTTTTTTTGGTATTATTTATTTTGTAGTAATCTAAATATATTTCAACACAAAATTCACCCTTTAAACAGAGTGTCACAATTTAACTTTTATGTTGATATTTTGACTGCACTAGATTTATGGCTAGCTCAAAACAACATAATAGCAATTAACTTTTATTTACCTCAAATAATCCCTACATTGCACAATCTAGGTTAAGATGCATGTTTTCCTCTCTAGGCATCCCTCAACATTTTTATCTAATATAGATAGATATATGATTGGTATATACTCTCCCTTTACAACTTCTGTTGCTAGCACGTGGATATATTGTGACAACACATAATTAGTGGCCACTGAGTTCAAAGATCTATAGTTTCCTAGACTCATAAAATTGTGTTTTTCATTATTCCTGGTGGAATCAAGCATATTAGTAGACATGAAAGCACAAATTAATATGTTACTAGCACACCAAATAATTTTTAATAACCTCTCTATATCTCAACAGTGATCTTCTAAATTTTCAATGATGGTATATCTTCTTTCTATCCATAGCTATATGAATATGAAATTGTACATATTAGTGTTACAATTCATGGAGTGAAATCATCACATATGTAGCTAAAGGCTAGACTAAAATATGTTTCAGAAAAAGGCATAAACCATCATAATACCTACACATCTCCCTTATATGAGGATTTAGGGCATCATTCGTACAATCTGCGTAGCCTAGCCCAGCCCAGCCTAATCTAGCATAGACTATTCTAGCCTAGCCTATACTAGTGTTGCATAGCTTAACCTAATCTAGCCTAATCCAACCTATCCTAATGTAGCCTCTCCTAGCTTAGCCTAGCCTAACCTAACATAGCCTAGCCTAGCATAGCCTAATCCAATCTAATCTAGGCTAATGTAGCCTACCCCAATCTAGCCTAGCCACTAGGCGGATCTAGCCTGGCCTAATCTAGCATAGCCTAGCCTATCCTAGACTAAAATAACTTTTCCTATCCTAGCTTTACCTTAACTAGCTTATCCTGAACTAGCCTATCCTAACCTATCCTAAACTAGATTATCTAACATAGTCTAACACATGTCTAATCTAGCCTAAACTAGTTGAGTGTAACCCAACATAGCCTGGCTTAGCCTAGCCTCACTTAAACCAGCCTAGTCTACCAAGGCCTCAACTAGATTAGCGTACCCTATTCTAAGATTAGCCTAGGCTAGGCTAGCCTAAACTAGCTTGGCCTTCTCTACCCTGTCCTAACCTAGCCTAGCCTAGGCTAGGCTAGCCTAAACTAGCTTGGCCTTATCTACCCTATCCTAAGCTAGCCTATCCTAGCCTAAGCTAGGGTAGCCTATCGTAGGCTTGCCTAAGGTAGCCTACCCTAGCCTACCCCAGACTAGCTTACGCTAACCTACCCTAGACTAGCTTACCCTAGCCTATCCTAGCCAAGCCTAGCCTAGCCTAAAATACAAATTTTTAAAAATGTTCAAGTTTAAAGATTTCAGATTACCTCTCTTAGCCTTCCCTGCCTAAGCCTAGCCTACCCTAGCATATCCTAGCCTACACTAGACTAGCCTAGTCTAGCCTAGCCTAGAGTACACTACCCTAGCCTAACCTACAACACCCTAGCCTACCCTAGCCATACCCTACCCTAGCCTAACCTACCCTACCATAACATAGTCAGACCTACCTATCCTTGCCTAGCCTACCCTAGCCTACCTTAGCCTACCCTACCCTAGCCTACCATACACTAAACTAGCCTTGCCTACCCTACCCTAACCTACCCTACCCTAGATTACCCTTCCCTACCTTAGCCTACCCTTCTCTAACCTAGCCTAGCCTACCCTAGACTACCCTAGCCTACACTAGCCTATCCTACCCTATCCAAGCTTAGCCTAGCTAGCCTACCCTACATTATGCTAACCTACAACCTACCGTAGTCGAGCCTTGCCTACCCTACCCTAACCTACCCTACCTTAACCTACCCTAACCTACCCTGGCCAACCCTACCCAACCCTAGCCTACCTAGGCTAGCCTACCTAACCTACCTAACCTACCTACCTTACCGTAGCTCACCTGTCCTACCTAGCATAACTTAGCCCAGCTTAGCCTACCCTAGCCTACCTTATCCTAAGCCTACCCTAGCCTGCCTAAGCCAAGCCTATCCCATCCTCCCCTAGCCTAGCCTAGCTTAACCTAGCCTAGCCTAACCTAACCTAACCTAGCCTATGCTACCCTAGCCTAGTTTATGCTAAACTAGCCTACCATACCCTAGACTGCCCGATCCTACACTAGCCTAGCTTACCCTAACTTAGTTTGGCCTAGCCTACCTACCCTACCTTAGCCTACCCTTGCCTACAATACCTTGCACTATCCTACCCTAGCTTAGCCTACCCAAGTCTACACTACCCTGGTCTATCCTAGCCTTGCTTAGCCTACCCTACTCTACCCTACCCTACCCTTGTCTAACCTATCCTACCATAACCTAGCTTAGCTTAGCTTAGCCTAGCCTAGCCTAACCTATCCTAGCATATCATAACCTACACACCTAGCCTAGCCTTGCCTATCCTACCCTACCCAAGCTTAACCTAGCTAGTGTACCCTATGCTACGCTACCCTACACTATCAAAGTCTACTGTGGCCTACCCTAGCCTAACCTACCATGGCCTACCCTACCCTACCCTACCCTACCTATCCTACACTAGCCTACCCTACCCTACCTAACATAGCATAACCTATCCTAGGCTAGCTTACCTAGCCTACCCTAGCATAACCTAACCTACCGTAGCATACCCTAGCATAACCTAACCTACCCTAGCCTACCTAACCCAAGCCTATCCCATCCTAGCCTAGCCTAGCATACCATAACCTAGCCTACACTAGCCTAACCTATGCTAGCTTAGCCTAGCTTACCCTTGCCTACCCTAGCCTACGTTAGCCTATTTTACCCTAGCCTAGCATACTCTAGCCTAGCCTAGCCTATTCTACCCTAACCTAGCCTAACATATCCTAGCCTACTCTATCCTAACCTACCTAAGCCTAGCATAGCCTCGCCTATCCTAACCTACCCAAGCTTATCCTAACTAGCATGCCCTAGCCTATCCTACCTTACCATAGCCTAGCCTAGCCTAGCCTATCCTAGCTTAGCCTAGCCTACCATACCTTGTCCTACCCTACCCTACCGTACCCTACATAGACTACAATAGCACACCCTAACTTACAACTGAGCCTAGTGTAGCCTAGCCTAGTCTAGCCAAGCCTAGCTTACTCTACCCTAGCCTAGCCTAGCCTACCCTGCCCTATCTTACCCAACGTAGCCTAGCCTAAGCTAGCCTACCCTAACCTACCTAGCCTACGCTACCATACCCTAGCCTAGCCAAGTCCACCTAGCCCAGCCAAGCCTACCTACCCTAGCTTAGTCTACCCTACCCTTGTTTAACCTATCCTACCATAACCTAGCTTAGCTTAGCTTAGCCTAGGCTAGCCTAACATATCCTAGCATATCATAACCTACATAAACCTAGCCTAGCCTTGCCTATCCTACCCTACCCAAGCTTAACCTAGCCAACGTACCCTATGCTACGCTACCCTACACTATCGGAGTCTAGTTTAGCCTACCCTAGCCTACCCTAGCCTAACCTACCATGGCCTACCCTAGCCTACCTAGCCTACACTAGCCTACCTAGCATAGCATAACCTATCGTAGGCTAGCCCACCTAGCCTACCCTAGCATAACCCAACCTACCCTAGCATACCTTATCCTAAGCCTAGCCTAGCCTACCTAAGACAAGCCTATCCCATCCTAGCCTAGCCTAGACTACCATAACCTAGCCTACCCTAGCCTAACCTACGCTAGCTTAGCCTAGCCTACCCTTG
>APFE030319566.1:0-11363 GCA_000404065.3 Pinus taeda
AGGTTTGTGATCTGATATGCTACTGTGAAGGATGTGTGATATATATTCTAATCCTAGAAGCAGGAAGGAACTTTGCACCAAAATTCTGTCCAGTCTTGGAGCTATGTGTCCCAGGCCAACCCTCTAATTTGACCACGTGTACTTGCCATCAGTCGGCTTAATGTCTATCAGATCCCAATCCTGCATGAGATCTTCTACTGATTCTCTTGCTGGATCTCTGACAATACTACCTCCTCTTTTTTCTGACGAGAGGAGGGTGAAGTTGGGGTCTCCGGCTATGATAATGTTTTCCAAACTTTCCAGATCTGCCAAGTTTTTGATGGAGTCCCAGCATAGCTTCTTTTCACCTGCATTGTTAGGAGCATATACATTGAACAAAATCCAATGAGTGTTCAGGGAATCATAGATTAGAGAGAACTTATTTGGATTCCAGAGCGACCCAAGACCTCCTGATGCTCCACGGGCAGAGGTTGCATGCACTTCATCTTTTTTCCAAAACTTTCTGCTTGCTTGGAGGAAGGGTGAGTCCTCCAGTTTAGTCTCCTGGATGAGAAGAATGTCCAGGGCTTCTAGTCTTATTAGACTATTCATTGCTTCTTCTTTGGCTTTGGAGCCCATTCCCCTACAATTCCAGGAGACTATCTTCATCATTTACTTTTACTGTGATGAGCTCCTTTGGAGCTCTAGGTTTGGATCCTCTTCATCTTCGGGGTTTTTGCTAGGAGTTTCTCTAGCGTTGGCTCGCTGCCCTTAAGCTTTTCTTTGTATGTTTCTTGATCTCTTTTTTCCTTTGTTTACATTCGACCTCTTGTAGATCTTTTGGGGGTAGACTGCGAGTCCCCTATTTCCCCTTCTTCCTCTAATTCCTCGGACTCTTGGGTTTCCTCCTCTGCTTCTGATGTCTTCCCTTTGGATTTCTCTGGTACGCTTTTAGATTTAGGTGGAGAGACTTCTTTCGGAATTTCTGTCTCTTGCGTATTCATGATTTGCGATCCAAGGATCTCAAATTTGTTCCCTTGGCTTTCCATGGAAGGATGCTAAGCAGGGCCCGTTTGGGGGGCTCTAGCATTAACATTTGCATTCTTCCTGAAAGAAGTTTTTGGTCTTTTTGCTTGATTCCATCACTCTTCCTTCCCTTTTTCCTCTACCCCTTTGGACGGACAATCTCTAGCGAAGTGCCCGTAGACTTGAAACTTCTGGCATTTGAACGGCAACTGTTCATAGTCCAACTTCTGAACATGCGTCCAAGGACCTACCCTTATTTTGATGGCTTCTGGTAATCTGACCTCCAGATCTACCTCCACACAAATTCTAGCGCAGTCATACTGATCCTTGCTATTGGCCTTGTCTATGAATTTCCCAAGAGTGTTTCCGATATGCTTCAGAGAGTCCCAGTGCCAACAGTGAATCGGGAGATTGGGGAGCCTTTCCCATATCGAGACTGTAGAAGGCACATCCACTACCGGATTGAAGTCTGGCATCCATTTTTTCAAATATAGCCCTTGAGGACCCATGAAGTAGGGGCCATTTCTGAAAATGAGATCCTTGTCCTCTTTTTCTAAGAATTCAAATAAGAAGTATCCTCTTCTGAGGAAATAAGATGTTACCTTGTTCTTGATCATCGGAGCCCAGTTTGTAGCAACCCAGTTCTCTGTTGATTTCAGGGAGGGACAGAGACCTGTAAACTGACCTACCAGTGCACGATCTGCCAAAGATAATGCTACTTGGATCGGGCCTTCAGGAGGAAGGGCAATCTTAGGGATATCTTCTAGTCTTTTCACGAACTTGGCAGCTTCCACAACTTTCTTCTTGGGAAGAGAGACCAACAAGGATCTGAAGGCCTCAGTGGCGGAAGGCAGAGAAGGGGAGGAAGACCCCTGGGGAGGAGTCGGCTCCTCCATGGAGAGCCAGCAAGTCAAACCCTAGCCGATGGCAGCCAGTAGATTGAGCCCTCGGCGGAACCGCCCACAGCCAATAGTTGAGCCCTCGGCGGATCCGCCCGCAGGGATCGGAGAATGCAGAGAGCGGGTGCATGCGCAACCTTCAAATTTCGCGAGGTGCAGATCTCGCAGGAAGAAGAGCTGAGTGAGCCCGCGCAGCATCTAAAATTTGCAATAAAGCTATTTACAACTATAAGTTAACAACCCTGCATGAAGTCAAAAATATTTCACTATGATGCATGGATATGTAGTATTCAATACTTGGAAGTCACAAATAGAATGAATTAAAAATTTCACACAGTAGAACAACCACTCCAAAAGTGTCTACCAAATTTGAACTAAATGACCATTTACCTAATAGATGGATCTGTCAACTAGATGTTAATCAAATGATCATTTATCTACAAAAAAATTGTTGAAAACAATGGATTTAGGGACTCCTAAAGGTTAATTTTAGTTTTAGAATTTATTAATAATTAAAAAAACTCTTTTTTACCGTACCTTGAACCTTTTCAAACCAAATGTTAGTCGAATAAACAAAAAAAATTATATATAATTACAGGCTTTATTTCTCAACAAAACTTTTATCTACTTTACCTCAACTCCCAACATCTTAGACTTCTAGGTGTCAAGAGATGATAAACATATGTCTAGTGTGATGTCATATCTATCAATGTATTGGTTGACCTCCATGTTCAGTATTGAGTACACTTCTTCACAGGTCGAAGAAATAGTGCCTCGGTAATACTCATCCACATAGTGAGTGCAGTTGCAACCATTTTTCATAATATTATATGTGAAGTTAGAAATAAGGCCATGTGACCACAGGAACTCTTCCCTTGCGTTAAAATATGTGAAGCAATCAAGTAGTGCATTGCCAATCTATAACCCAACAAAAAGATATTAAATCAAATCATATCTTGATTTCATGCATCAGAAGAATAAAAGACAAAGACAATTTTCCTTTGTACACTTACTATAAACCAACTGGTAGGGATTCTACGTATATAATTTTTTATGAATTAATGAAATGGACCATTCTCTCATAGTGCCCCAACGCCAAATCAAGAACAACCACGCCTTGTAATTTTCCAGAGCCAATGATAAGTAGAATAAAAGATGTTAATAAACTCTGGGAAACCTATTACAGGTTAAAATAAAATTTATGAAAAGAGTTAGGGGCTTACGTACTGTTCTCTTAAAGGATTTCTCTGCTGACTACATATATACTATGGATATACATGAGCTATGTAAAATTACATGTTCCTTCTTTGTTCAATGTACATGTACCTCTTGAACATTGAACATGACTTTTAAATATGTATTAATAATCAAAATTTAAAACATTGAGACCAAAGGAGAGATTTAGTGGATGGATATTGAATTCTCAGGATTAAAACTTGAGGACTTGAGTGCCTTAGAAAGCCACATATATTTATAGCACCATATGTAGTTTTTTTCTTGACTTATAGCTTATCTATTTAGTTGGAATTTTTTATATGTACTTTCAAGACCAGCAATGCTTTCGGTTTGACAAAATACAGAGTCATATTTTAATCATCACTTAGCCCTAAACAAATTAAATCTCTTTCATCCATATTTTTTCAGGTTGTCTATACCATTAAACAACATGAAAATGCCAAAAACTGTAGAAGTTGCTAGTTCAACTAACCTCCATTGAGCCATACAACCAAAGGCTTCAAATTTGAGTCTGTCTCAGCTTCTACAAAGTAATAGAATAGAGCTCGACCACTCTTTTCATCCACTGTGACAGACTAGCATATTGCTTGAAGGTCATAGCTGGCTCTCCAGGTAGCCTATCTACAATATCACTTTCTAGAGCCGATAAGACTTTTGAGACTAAGAAGACCAAAATGGATAGCCACTGAAGACCATGCATATTGAAGACACATTGTGATGGTCTCCAAATCAAAACTTTGTATTTGAAGGAACACAACACTAGTCAGCATTGGTTATAAACTGTCAAAATGGGTATAGAACCATGTATGTAACTAAGAAGCTTGCACTTATTCTGGCTTCATTGCAAGATTCCACACACACACTTTTAAATTAAAACCAGTTGGCTCTCCAAGTTTCTTGGCAAGTAACGAGTTACCACTCCATTAATAAAGGCTGAAAAGTGAGGCAAGGGATGACACAAATAACTTTAACAACCTTTCTTTTCTTAATCACAGATTAGGAGGCAATGTTTAACATGCCCCAGATTTCCAGGTGTTGTGCTTTGAATTTAATACATACTGGTGATTTACAGAAGTTACTGAGTACATGAAATAATTCCAAGGATGGCCATATAGAAAAACTAATCCCAAGGAAGACACTCTGTATCAATATAGGCGTTCACATGTTTGAATTGGAGTGTTTTCACCATGGATTGATTTGATTCTGGATATGCCAAGCTCCGCCTAAATTTGTCAATCAGATGTTAAGTGCATGGTCATTTACCTAAAATAATTGTTGAAAATAGTGCATTTATAGACTCATAAAGTTGGTTTTAATTCAAAAACCTGTGTCAATAAGTGAAGAACCCTCACCTAGCCTCCCCTTTATAGCTCCATTAAAATAGAAATTGAAAACACTTAATTCTTTTACAACTATAAATTATTAGTCTTTTATGAAGTCAAAATGTTCTTCAGTGATGTATTGCCATGGTAGGCTTTCCATATCCATAATTCATAAATATTTACAATTATAAGTTAACAACCCTGCATGAAGTAAAAAATTTTGCACTATGATGCATGGATATGTAGTATTCAATACTTGGAAGTCACAAATAGGATGAATTAAAAATTTCACACTATAGATCAACCACTCAAAAGTGTCTACTAGATTTGAACTAATTGACTATTTGATTTGAACTAAATGACCATTTATCTAATAGACAAATCTGTCAACCACATGTTAATCAAATGATCATTTATCTATAAAAAAAGTTTTTGAAAATAGTGGGTTTAGGGATTCCTAAAGGTTAATTTTAGTTTTAAAATTTATTACTAATTAAAAAAAGTCGATTTACCTTCCCCTTTAACCTGTAAACCAAATGTTAGTCAAATAAACAAAAAAATTATATATAATTACAGGCTTTATTGCTCAACAAAACTTTACCTACTTTACCTCAAATCCTAGCATCTTAAACTTCTGGGTGTCAAGAGATGATAGACAGATGTCTACTGTGATGTCTTATCTATCAATGTATTGGCTGACCTCCATCCTCACTATTGAGTACACTTCTTCACAGGTCGAAGAAAAAGTGCCTCAGTAAGACGCATCCACATAGCGAGTGTAGTTGCAACTGTTTGTAATAATATTAGATGTGGAGTCAAGAAATAAGACCATGTGACCACAGGAACTCTGGCCTTGCATTAAAATCTGTGAAGAAATCAAGCAGTGGGTTGCAAATCTGTAATCCAGCAAAAAAACATTAAATCATATCATATCTTGACTTTATGCATCAGCAGAATAAAAGACAAAGACAATTTTCCTTTGTAGACTTACAATAAACCAACTGGTAGGGATTCTATGTATAGAATTTTATATGCATTAATGAAATGGACCATTCTCGGATAATGCCCCAACGCCAAATGAAGAACAAGCAGGTCTGTAATTTTCTAGAGCTAAACATTAGAAGTAGACTTACCGCTATACCCTTCAGATTGAAGAACTTCTCCTCAAGAGTAAGTTCTTCCCACTGAGGAATATAGTGACTTGGTTAAGAACTTCATGCAAGTCAGCTTGAAATGAAGGGAATGACAGTAGATAAATGTTTTCATCTTTCCCTGCTATCAGTGTTAGTAAAAATATCAACTTAAACCATAAATTCACCTGCATAGCTCTCCCCTATTAAATATAGATCCAGGAACAAACTTGGCGAGAGGAGACTTCTTTTCGGCTTTCTTCCATTGATCAGTCCTTCAATCATGCACATCAGCAAATAGTTTTGCAGGGGCTGATCATTTCATGTTTTCCCACCAACAAATACTGCTATCATAACCTTATAATGCCCAAAATCTACATCAATTGTCATATCTGGCAATTGGGTTGTCCCCTTCTCAACTCTCTCACGCAAACTTTTGCAACATCTTGTCACATGATTACACACATAGTAATTGATAGGACCACTTCTCCATTTCTTAAAATCTGAAAAGAATACTAAATTACCAAAAATGTCCTCCAAGTAGATAAAGCCAGGTGGAATGGACAAGCCAATCTTGAAGGGCAGACGAAGCCAGAAACAGGGAACTTCAACTTACCAAAGTAATAAAAAAGAGCCTAGTAGCATCAATAGTTTCACACTTGAATAATTGCCTCTAAACTCCAATCTCTAGGGATCCAAGAGATGTAGCTAATGACATCACAGAATTTATGAATTATACAACCATACCCAATATCGACAACAAGATTCAACAGTTTCTTGGAATAAATCTAAGAGGAGCACTGGTCGGACAAAATACATTGCTAAGAATGTTACAGAAACACTCTCACATCAAGATGTTAGTGGGTCGAATCCAAGGACAGGTAACAAGAGTGGGTCATATCCGAGTGTTAGTTATATAACCATACCCAATATCGGCAACAAGATTCAGGAGTTTCTTAGAATAAATATGAGAGGAGCATTGGCTAGGCAGAATACATTGCCAAGAAAATTACAAAAAGCTTCTCGTGTCAAGACATCAGTGGGTCGAATCCGGGGGGAAGGTAACAAGATTGGGTCGAATCTAGGGACAGGTAACAAGAACAAAAATAGTTGGGGATACTAAGTTTCTTACCTTCTTACCTAGAACATATGAATTCATTCCTCCTCCCAAGCAAGTGCGGTCGAGTCGAAGCACTTGGAAGTAGTAGTGCTGAACAAGGGTCGGGCTGAGCAAGAAGTAGTGTCGAGCAAGGGCAGTCGTCCTGAAACTAATTTAATATAATTTTAACTAATTTAATACCAATCCTAATTTAATACCGGTCCAATTAATCAGATGGTTCAAACTATTTTAATCCTCTAACACTGTTAAGTTTAGGTATGTTGTATGCTTAGAGCCATTTATCTCAATTTTCACAATTAGCTCAATATATTTTCCAAATTATCAATCGCATCAGCATTAAAGTAAACTCAGGTAGAACATAAACATAAATCGCAGAAGACAAGCCAAGACAAGAGGACCTAAGATGTGCCACTAGCCAGGGAAAAACCCCAGCGTGTAGAAACCCTTGATAAATTATTCTTATATGTTCTTCAATAGTTCAGCAGAGAGAGAGAGTACATATACATAAATCTGATATTTTATGACGACAACCCTAAGTCCATCATTCTGTGAATGATGACTAATCTAAAATGCAATCCTGAATTTCGATGGCAGTCATCAATGAATGATAGAACTGTAGCATGTCCCTTGACAGTGAAGAGTTGTTCATCTGATGAGGGCACCTGTGGCTGTATTATTCTTCCTTCATAATGTCTGACCAATAGAGCTGCTCTAAGAGACCCATGCTATGATGCTATGGTATATGGCCTACCACATATCAATACAGAAGTAACTATCTTTATAATCATCAGCGCTTCAGAATGTTAGCATCCAATCATTTGAAGCCAGCCCTACATGGTCTGAGATAAGTGTGAGTGCAGACTCCTTCATCACACAAGTTTACCTTATGACTGTGACTTCCACTTGCAATAATTCTCATACTTGGAAAAACCTTTATCATATTACTAACATCTACAGTAGTGGGCTGTCACCTACAGCTATGCTGAAGCTTCCTTCAGTTGTGACTTAGCAACCCTTCTAGCTGTGGATGAGAGACAGTTCATGGGTCTTCCATGAGCCTATAGCCAGACCTCCTGATTTCTGCTAAGGTTTCTCTTTTCTACGATGGCTTCACCTTGGTCAACATTAAGGGAACTTTCAGGACAGTGGATAGGAGCCTCTTCTTAGGTCTCCTTGATAGTGGATAGATGCTCACTTTTACTGTGGATTAAGGCCTCCCCTTTATTGCATATATGTGCCTCCTATTGTTGCATATATGACTGTGTCCTAGGGCACCATAGATACATCTTGAGACTACAGTTTAGAGCCTCATACATCAGCATATTTTTTCTCTCCATAAGTGCATATTAGATCATACATTGACTGCCCTTTCTTGCCATCTTTTAAGGCATGTCTTCCATAGATTTAGGTCTCCTCTATACAGTCATTCAACTGCATTTAGAGGGCTGCATCAGTCCTCCTATTTTCTGCGGCTAGGGCTAACAAGACCCTCCTTCCTCTACATATAGATGACTTCTCCTAGGAAATCACTTAGGGAATTTAAGGATAGTGTCTTAGGGTCTCTTATAGACCTGTGTTCAGCCTCTCCTAATAGTGTTTCCGTGACTGCATTTGACTGTAAATTAGGGCAACGTAGACACTCGTAGAATACCCTTTGTCCTCTACGTCTAGGGCTACTCCCTGACTGTAATTAGTGCTCTCCATGGTATTGTATAAGAAGTTGTGTATAGGATGCCTCTATGACATCGTTAGGGTCTAGGGCATCTCTTCTAGGGCAGCATATAACCTTTACTTCCATGGCTATGATTTGATCTTCATTAGGACAACATATTAGACTAGGGCACTCCCTCTAGATCTCTCTTTCATAAAACCAAAACAAGAATGAAGAGAGAGATCACAAGAGTGTGAGTGAGTCCAAATGACTTGAGGACCTCTTCTATTTATACTAAAACGTTGAGCACATGAGGGGTTTATTTGGTTGTGGGCCGACCTTGACGAATTGTCCCATAACACAAATAAATTCATATCTCCATAAATACTTATCAGAATCAAATGATCTTTATATCAATCCTACACCTCTCAATGAGAGGGATCCAAGAAAAATATCAGCTGCCATTAATAAGATGACCCACATGGAGTTTGGCCCTAGTTGTCAATTTTAACAAACACTTAAATCAATGACCCATGAATGTACAAGTACCTTTAGAGGAGAGTTGATTTCAAAAGGGGAACGACTTACAATGTAATTACATTGTAAACAAAGAGGGATTTCTATAATTCTTGATGGCTACATCAAGACATATCCACGAAGCACACACATTGTAGATTCCCACAACAATAACAGGTTGTGATCAAAAGGGGAAAACACAACAGAAGAAGAATTAGAGACATACATTGGTCTTGAGTTGGTTGATGATTTTGGATCTCAGAGCATAGAAGGTGCCATCATTCATCAGAGATGAAAGCACATCCTATGGTGGAATCGAAAACCCCATCCCGAACACCTGGCTGGTTTCTGACTTCTGACCTCTTGATTTCAAGGATGACGAAACTGTCATTCATAAGTAATATTCGAGACACGAAACTTCTAAGAAATTTAAAGTTCCTTCACCGATCATGTCCATTGAAAATTTCATTGGTGAATTGACAAATGGTGCGATATGTATTAGGGGTATGTGTCTATCAAGGTGTGGGTTGAGCACCGTCTTGTTATTGGAGAAAAATATGTGTTTAATGGTTAAAAACATTTGAGAATAATGTGTTTAATGGTTTAATAAGGGTTTATAGTTTAATTTAGAGGGGCAGAGTATTTAGATTTTCTTAAATTTTAATAGTTAAATTCTCCTTTGTCTTACAAGCAAGTTACTTATATACTAATTTGGTAACACACTTGATTGTGATTTCAAAAATAAATTATTATTATTATTATTAATTATGGTGAATTATTAACATGTTGGAGCAATTTAAGTAAGGTCGTGATCAAATCTTTCGGTTAATATTATAACACCATGAGTATATCCAACAACCTGCAATCCAAATGTACCAACAACTTATGATTTAGCATGAGCCCAAAGGTTGAGGGTTCAAAGTATATGGAGGTTTACATACTCTACCAAAGGATATTTATATAATAATAATAATTTATTTTTAAGGTTATGGCCGAGACAAACCAAGATGTTATGTGGGTTTGAGCCTGTTAGCAATATTTTTTTGCTAATAAATTATACCTAAATATACATATCGTACCAGAGAATCTTTATATAATAATAATAATCTATTTTTAAGGTTATGGCCCACACAAACACCAAATTGGTATATCAAAGTCTCTCTTTGTGGGATAAGGACTGTCTTTATGAAAGAACATTAATGTTCTCATAAACAAAACTTCACAATTAATCTTAAATGTGAGGAGAAGAAAATAATTGTCTCAACTAAGTATAATTAACTATTGACTACGAAGTAAACAAGAAGATCATCGTTGTAACTATTCAACTATTATGTTAGTGGAATGCCTATTATGTTTGTGGATGTTCTTTTTAAACGATGAGTTGTAGACCAGATGGTTTGCATGGGGTTTAGTCCATGTTAGGTTACAAGTTCAAACCTCATGGGAAGGGGTTGAAGATAGAAGCCACTTTGGGGAACCCATCTTACAATCCCAGTGATAAGAATCCCATTGTGAATGATCGATACTTCTTGCATCTAATCTATGTCTAATCTATTAATATATATACATCTAATCTACTAATATAAAGACTGACCCAACCTAAAACTTGGCCTCTTTTTGTCTTCTATAAATGACCTAAGAGTGTGAGTACTCAGTTTCTTTTTGTCTACGATAAACAAATGACCTAAGAGTCTCAGTCATACTTGCAGAACAAATGGTGACAATTCAGAGCCTAATCAGACTCAAAGGTGCTACTCCACACAAATTTCACAAAAGAATATTCTAATATATTAATATATCTACATCTAATATACTAATATAAAGACTTGCCCAACCTAAACTTGGCCTCTTTTTGTCCTCTATAAATGACCTGAGAGTCTGACTACTCATTCTCATTTTATTTTTGTCTACTATAAACAACTGAACTAAGAGTATCGGACATACTTCCAGAACAAATGGTGACAATTCGGAGCCCAATCAGACTCAGAGGTGCTGCTCCCATAAAATTTCACAAAAGAAGATCTAGACCGAGAATCAATTTGGACTCGAAAAAGTCTATGATTGGGAAACCATTGAGTTTGGATTAAAAAAATCCAGATCTTCATCATTTTTGGGCACCAACAATTCACATCCTTGACAGTAAGGAAACACATAATAACCCAATTTAAAATAATTAATTAAGATTCTAAAAACACATTAGGATTGAGTAACCTTGTACCTGGATTAACTAAATTGATTACATATTTATAGGTTTTCGTATCGTCCCTGTTTCTCTTTAGTTCTGTTGACGATGGACTCATATCTGTAGTCCAAAATCTATGTCGTGCACAGAAATTTCCCATAGGTGTTCAAATAAATTGTGAAGGAAAAATACTTTTATCATTCATACACCCTCATTTGAGAAAAATTGTTGGAATTTCTTTCGGGAGGATGATTTGAAGAGTTCCCCAAGTCACTAGGACCATAAAGCACAAAATTCTAACC
>APFE030319582.1:2813-17102 GCA_000404065.3 Pinus taeda
TCAACCTGTTGGATTTATTGTATGTTGTGTTGGTTGAAGATTGTAGGATGTAGCATTTGACTGGCTGTTTTGGGTGATATTACTTGGTAGTTGTGTTCATCATGTATTTGTGATTGATTTTCTATCTTAAGTATTTGAGATTGACTTGCTGACTCAGTGTCTATGTTTAGACCTGAAAATTCTTCTTGTAAAGTCAGAAAATTGTTGATTTGTGTGTCATTGTCAAATACTTGCCAGTCCTTTATATTGTTTGGGACCGATGGTCTGTGTTTTACTTCAGCTGTAAAATAGTGATGGGGCTCAAAAGGGAGCTTGCAAGTACTCGCAAACGTGGCTAGACTATGAGCATGAAGGTTTTGAGCCCTAGGAACTTTGGTAATCTGGAACTTAGTAAAATACTTTAGTAGCTCAATGGCAGCAGACCTGTAAGACCTGAGTCTTCTGTCATTGGTAACAAAATTTCCTTTGACCTGTTGGATAACTAAATCAGAATCCCCTAGGATTGATATTCTTATAGTTTGTAGGGATTGTACCAACTTGAGGCCTAGTAGGAGAGCCTCATATTCAGCCATGTTGTTGGTGCATTTAAAGTTTAGTCTGTAGGCTCTACCCTCTGCATGGTTGTTCTGTTTGTTGTGCACCCACACTCCTGCTCCTGCCCCTAATTTGTTAACTGACCCATCAAATTCCAAGAACCAAAGAATGTCCTTTTCTAGGGGGGTTTGAATAATGTCTCTATGGTCTGGATTTGTGAGTTGGAATATGGGCTGTTTATTTAATTTGGCTCTGATGGTAATCTTCTCATTTGGTGGGGTTATCTTGGTTTCTTGAGGAGCAGTTTGCTCATTTGATTCCTGATCCTATTTCGGTGTCCTGATTTCATCATCATTTGTTTTGTATTCTTGAATATTTGCATCCTTTGATTCAGCCAGTGTTTGTATATCAGGATTTCCTTGATTGGCAGGCTGATTTGTTTTAGTTATCCGAGTTTCTTGATTGTTTTTGTTACCCATATTGTCATTAAAAAGGATATATGAGTCTATGTCAGAATGGACAGCATATATAGGGAAGTTCTGAGGCTTCTCTGTAGTGCTGACCATGTATTTCATCAGAGACTCTCTATACAATCTCTTGGGTTGGCCAAAGACTGTGATAGTAGCATAAGACATGTCTAATTGAAGAGACCCTTGAAGTTAAGCTCCCCATGATCTCGACAATAACATCCCATATTTGGGTGGGATGTCAGCAACAACAACGTCCATCAAGATTGTTTTGTTTGGGTATTGGACCAGGGATACACACAAGTCTTTTATTAGGCCTAGACATTTAACCTGGCTGGAATCAAATGAGAACAGGTCCTTGTATGGCCTGGTAATATCTAAATTCAGCCTTTCCATGATAGATTTTGGCATTAAGTTATGGGATGCACCTAAGTCGAACATTGCATTGTGTAATATCTTGTCATGTACATGCAAGCTGACATAAAAGGGTAGGATCCCCGAGCCTGCTATTTTTCCATCAACCTCTGGGCAAAATAGTAATTCTGGGGTGTCATCCAACACATTGACATTGTCTTTGTTTTGAGTGAGTTGGAGGGACTTCTCAATCTGTTGTTTATAGATTTCATTCTTGGCTAGCTCTGCCAGAGGGATGGCTATTTTTAGTTTTCCAATTTCAGCTTCCAAGTCAAAGGGTTTCTCAGCTTGGATTTTAGTGCTATGGGTGAGCCCCCTTTCTTTATTTCGTAAAGTTTCTTCTTGATTTTGGGGCTTATGTTTCTCAATCACCTCTTGAGGCTTTTGCTTGGATTGGAATGTACAGATGATGTAGCTGGTGGATTTGGAGTATGTTCAGTAACTTCTTCAATAGTTACTTCCCTAGTAAGTGAATCAGTAGCATTCATTGGTTCGGTTACTATGGCACTCTTGGGCTACAGTCTATCCTTGGTTTTCTCAGGTTGTGTGATGTTTACAGTCCTACTTCGTAGTTTGTACTGTTTGTGGACCTCATAGACAGCGGTGTCATAGCCTTGTTTAAAATCAAATGATTCACCTGAATTTGCTTGAAACGGTTTACTGTCTTCTTCTTCATGATCCTCTTGACTTAGGAAGACATGGTGCTCATCATCAAGACCCATTAAGTGGATATGGGTGTCATCCACTTGTTCTTCTGATGTGGATGTTTCAGCATAGTTTTCTTGAAATGGAGGTCTTATTTCTGGATCATTGTTGGTTTTGCCCCCACTAGGATTTTGGTTCCTCCTAAAGTTTGGATTCCTGTTAGAGTTATTTGATGGTGCCTCCCATGAAGAATTTCTTTCCACAGACTCTACCCTATCGCCCAACCTCTTCAAACCAGAAATTATTGCATCTAATTTTTGGTCAAAGGCTGAGGGTTCCTCCTTAAAGGAAACTCTCTTTTCTAATCTAGCCCTATTCCTCTTAGCAATCAGGTTTGCCTCAACTGTCACAGCAACCTTCTGAGCTTCTTCAAGGGTCTGAGGGGCTCTTTCTTTAGCTGGTAAGCCATGTCTGGGTCAAATCCATCTAGAAATTTATATAAGGCCAAGTCAGGAGGAAGTCTCAAGTTTTGAGGTATTGCATTATATACATTATTAAACCTAGCACAGTATTCCAAAAATGTCTCTTGAGGACCTCTTTTAATCATGTCATATTCACCAAGTATATGTAGAGGAACCTTCTTTTTCTCCCATCTGTTCGTGAAGGATTGGTAAAGCTCATCAGGGTTATTTATGGTATTTGCAGGAAGTGATCTGAACCAGGTTCTCACATCCCCTGTTAAGCTTTGGACAAATATTCTCATTCTTACAGTATCATCATCTATCTCATAATTTTCAAAATGATCTTGCATTCTCTTAGCATGCTGGATAGCTGAATAAGGGCCAGTGGAGTCAAAATATGAGATTTTGGCCTGATAATCTTGAGGTAAGGCCACAGGATTGGCAGGTAGGTGCAGAGGTGCATACCTCATAGCTATTTTCACAAGATTTTGGGGGTTGATAAAGGAAACTGGGATAAAAGGGACAGTGGGTATCACAGGGGTAACAGGTATAGAGGGATTTAGAGTGTTGGTCAAGGGAATGTGTAAAGTGGAAGAAGATGCAGGTGGGGGGCTTTGAGATGTCGATGGAGAGCTAGGGGAATTGGGGGTAGAACGGAACAAGACTTTGATTGGAGTGGAGATGGGGTTAGGGTGAACTGTCTCTGGACTAAGGTCAGCAAGGTTGCCTTGTTTTTGCTGATTCCTAATTAGCCTGGGGATTGTATTGGGATTTTGGAAGACAGTAGGAGGGTTTGGGTCAGGATTAGCCCTAGTGTACCGAAGATTCTTTTTGGGAGCCAGCTTCTGAGCTAGTCCTTCTTAAGCTTTTGAAAGATTTGTATAGTAAGGACTGGTAAGGAGGTTTGAAAGACTCTGTGTATCTGTATTGGGTAAAAAGGATATCTGAGTCAGCTCCACCTTAAGGCTGCAGATGTTTGTGTAGGAGCAGTTATGAAGGTTTCTTGACTGATGTTCATATTTTGAGTGTAATCCCTGGTAGATATACAGTCACCTCTAGATCCTGAAGTTCCCCAGCGGAGTCGCCATTTATGTTAACACCTAGGTTGTTCCCTATGACTCCTAAGGGAATACGGCCGGGGTAACTACTAACCTAGTGTGGACTACAGCTTCTAGCCAAGCTGTAATCAGAGAGGGCTCTCTCTTTATGATTTTTCACTGTTCTAATGGAGTTTTTAGGCTAGTTATGAAGTGAATGTTTGATTGTCTTTTATGTTTGGTTGAGAGGATGATTCTGATATCCTTTAGAGTGTTCTCTGCAGGTGAAACTAATCCATTGGGCAATGGGGTCTGCAGCTGTTGTTTCCTTGAGATCCTGGCTTAAGTGCTGCTGGGATTACAGGGCCTGTATGTATTTCATAAAACAAACTGTAAATTGTGAGGGTGAAATGAGAAACAACTAGCAAAGAGCATTTAAGAATTCTTCACTGAGCTGGGTAGTGGGAGAGAGGTCTATTTTTAGGAGCAAATTACTTGAATTCCTGAACAAATAGATTACTGTGATGATATGGTGTGAAAGGCAGCACTTAAGAATTACTCTTTCGTTACCATAACTGAAGAAAACATATGAATGCTTAGATTGAGCTCAGGGTAATCAATGATTAAGTCCTGAGACTATTCTTTTTCCTTGCTACTTAGATATTGAGTACATGGAAACATGAAAGATATATGAAAGTATAATGAACATATATATAACAGAGAGTAACAAGAAAACTTATTGAGCCATGGAATACACAGGAATCCTGCAACTTTCAGCCATACACCAGCCAAACATCAGAAACAAAATGCTTTTGGAAATCCCATCATCCTTTGTATTAGTTGTCTGAATATTTACAATAGAGGAGTAACAGAATAGATATCAAGAGATTTCTTACATCCGGAGTCCAACCCCTACTAACAAATGCGAGGGGAAATATATAGAAGTCTATTACAAAATATCTCAGGCATTGAGTCATCTGAGAGGGGAAATATCTTCTTTTACTCGTTCAGGGCTTGCAGATGAGAAGTTATTACAATCTTGAATGAGTTATAAAGGCTCTTTAACTCCTGTCAAAGCAATTTTGACCTTTGGGGCTCACGGAGTCGGTTGAGCGCTTGCCATAACTGTTGAATGACGTGGTTGTGCAACTGTAACTTTCTGTGTCTTCTCGGCCCTACCACCTGTGACTGCTGATACTGCTGTTGTGGCTGGAGTACCTGTGCTGAGTTGGCTCAGCCTCTGTCTTCATACCTGCTGATGTGTGTTTGTCCTGCCATGTATGAGATTCAAACTGTTTGTTGAAGAAAAAACCGCGATTACTGACTTTGGTTCAACAGTGATCGAATCAATTCCTCCCATGTATCTGATGAAGGCAACTGATGTTTCAAAATTGACCCTATGGTCTCATCAGCCTCTGTATACTTATAGAAGTGAGGTGGCTCATCAAATAAATGTGCAATTTCATTTCTAATAAAAAATAAATTATCTACTCTATCAAAAAGAATTTTCCCTCTTACTGGGCCTACCTCTGCAGATGACTAGGTGCCTCTGCAATCTGTGTTGCTGCAAAATTGCTTACTCTCTTGACATATTTCTCATGGGAGAGTAATTTTCCTGAAGGATCTAATATGCTGGGGAGCCCCCTGTCCTACAAGGCCAGAAACTTGTTCTGAAATTTTTTGATATCAGCTTGCATATCCTGGACTCTTCTATTCAAGGTTTGATTCAGGTCTCTCATTGTCAGGACTCTTTTGATTAAGGAGATAGTCTCAGTCCTATTTCCAATCCCCATTCTTACCAGCTGAGAAATTGTTCTGTAGTTCAGCACTTCTATCATCTTGGGGGCAATCTCAGGCATATTACCTAGAGATTCCCTTGCCCTCTGCATTTCTTTTTGTGCTCTGCCTATGAGTGCCACTTGCTCATATATGGCCTCAATATATTCCCACTTGTTTGTTATTGACTGGCCAATAGTGGTCTAGATGACCCTTTTGAGCTCTGTTGTGACTTTATCCAATGTGAGCTCTTTTTCTAGCTTAGCAATCCTCTTTTTCAGGGCCTTTACCTCCCTTTCCCTCTCAGCCACATTTTGCTTTGATTTGTCATATTTCTCATTTATTTTTGCCAGGCTGTCCTCGGCTTGGCTTAGCTCTAACATCTGGGAATCCAGTACCTGTATTTCTTTCCTCAGCTTCTGCATGTCCAGGCTTTCAGCCTGCTCTGTCGTTGGTGCTTAGGTGGTTGGTGTTGTGGTAGTTGGAGCTTCTGGCTGCACTTGTTGGCTGGGAGGAGCAGTGTCTTAAGGGGTTTCCTCAAGATTTATTGTTCCTGGAGGTGGCTGTGAGGATTGCCCTGCCTCCTTCTGTTGCAATGTTGCTTCCAATGTAGCTTCTGATTCCTGCATCTATTCTTGTGTTTGGATGAGCTCCTTGTATAATGTCATTAGTAAGGAAGCTGCATCCTTTTCTTGCCTCTGCTGGGCAACCTCATCCGTTTGTGGGTGGAGAGTTGGTGGGATTTTAAATTTCTTCTTTATTGTTGCCATATCAGCACCCCTCAGCTTGAGGACTTGTTGTATAGCCTTAACATCATTGGGGTCATGCCCAAACTCTATTATTATTTCCTCTAAGGCTTTAATCATGTTATCCTTAGCTTGAGAGGAAGCCTTCTCCAACTCAAGCTATGCTACAGTATTGTTCAGGCTATTCTGCAGCCTGTAGTTGACTAAGGTCTTATCAGCCAAGGTGGCATAGACCATCTCACTCGTCTGTTTGTGGAGCTCAATCTGATCCATTGGGTGGATGTCTTTTGACAGGACCTCTAGATTGGTCCTGATGTAGTCTGCAGCTGTTTGTGGTTGTTGCACTGTTGGAGTGAAGTGGCTCATTGTCATCTTTCCTTCCTGCACATCAAATGCAGACATGAGCCTCTGTTGGTTTGCAGGTGCCATGTTTAGCAGGTGGTTGTAGAGCCGAATCTTTATTGGCTCACTCCTTTTGGCATCTTTGAACTATTGTTTTATGCTTGCACCTGTTCCCTACTGGTACCCTAAGGAGCTCACTTCTCCCAATGCTGCCCTGTCTTACTCCTGTTGCAAGGAGCTGGCAGAAGCCTCCATGCTTGGCATTTCCTCCTCTGCGAAGGGATTTAATATTTGCATCTTCTCTATTGTTTCAGTGAGGGGAGTCTCCCTTTCTCTCTTTCTGCTAATGTCCTCCCTTTGAGGGGTCTGGAGGACAGAGGAATCAACCCTAGAGTTTTGCCTCGGAGGTGCCACTAGCGTTGTTTGTTCTTGGGTAGCCATCTGGGCCTCTCCTTTTTGCTTTTCTTGACCCTGTTGGTCTGCTTGTTGCTGTTCCTGCTGGGGCTGCTGTTGTTGACCCTGTTAGCCCTGTGGTTCTTCCATGATCTTTTCCTTGCCTTTTCTCTGTCCTGTGGTTTGCACCGCCTCCTGCTGTGTTGCAGAAGATGAAGCAACTGCTGCTGTTTGAGGCTTTGGGAGAGCAAGTACCTGAGAAGGACATTCTCAGTCAGCCATCTTTAACAAATGCCTTCTAGCTCTTTCAACTAGCTCTTCTTGAGTCACAGGCTCTTCTAGTGTGTTTCTTCTCCACTTTGGTTGATTGGCATGTCTTTGAATGTGGAGCATGCTCTCATGCTCATAGCTAGAGAGCTTGCATTTCTGTCTTTTCAAGGATATAAAGTTATTTGGGTCATAGGGCTTCCAAAGGAAGCTTTGTTTTAGGCCAAGGCCTTCTAGCATCCTGTCTGCCTCTTTCCATCCTTCTCTTTTGCTTAGGATAAAGTGGCCAAGTTGGTTTCTCACTTTGAGCTGTGCCTTTTTACCCCTTCCTGCAAAGTGCACCTGATCGGCATTGCCAAATTGCCTGAAATATTCCAAGGCAAAGAGTCTCATTGGCACATACATGGGCAATTTGTATGGGTGCAGCTCACACCCATATATTCTGATCACAGTGAAATGTTTGTAGAAGTACCAATCCCCTATACTGTAGGCACTGGATAACTGCAGAATCCTCTGCATCTCATCAGATAGTCTTGGCAGGGGTGAAGTTACAAAGAGAGACATAGCTGGATGGATGAATAGGTCTATGAACTCAGAGTAAGTGTATGGAGAGTATGTGAGGATATGGAAGACTGAGGTCCAGTATACCACTGACCTAGGGTTGCCTGCTGCATCAGTTCTCTTGATCTCAAAGGAGAACTTCTCATGTTGGTGGTACAAAATGAGATGATAAATGTATGAGGTGTATCTGAACACCTTCTCTCTGGACAAGTGTAGAAATTGCTCATGTATTTTGTCTGAGATATATGTAGCATAATCATAACAAATGGGGGTCTTACCGGGGGAAAAAATTGTCATCATCACTAATACAGTTTCCTCAATAAACTCCATTGATTTGTATCCAAAAACTGAGCTTATCATGTATGGCAGGTCCAGACCCAGCTGATTTAGGTAGCCATAAAAAATGGGAGGGTGCAGCACTGTGTCAGAGTTTGTGATAAACAATTGATGCAGCTTTAGGATCTGTGCTTCTGTTAGTACCTGGGCTCCTTGGTTGATCAGGTCCAGCAGAGACAAGCGAACCAACTCCTTCCGGGTTTTGAACTGGAGCATTTCCCTGATGGCCTTAGGGGTTGTATAGAACACTACTGCACCTTCAGGGTTGAGAACAACCCTCTGCATTGGGTCATAGCAGACAGCACATAAGTGAATCAGGTCAGGGAACTAGTTGACCCGAGGCATCTTGAAGATTGGGAGGGAGGACTCCCAAATGCCTAGAATATCTGTTCCATCTCTATGTCTGGCCCTGAGCTCGTTTAACAGATGAATGTGGAACGTGCATTTGGATGGGCTGTCCTCTGAGATTTCGTAATCAAGGTCTACCAAATCCTGCCACTCCAGCTCTCTCTGGGGAGCATTCAGGGGAGTAACATTGAGGGCTACTGATGCCTTAGGAGTATCCATGTCAGCTTGAATGCTTATTGATAAATAAAGAACGTGTTATCTGAGAAATAAGATTTTCAGAGGAATGCAGGGTTGCAGAAGAGATTCACAGCAATTGAAATACTGTTTGGCACTCTGTGAAGGTTTTTCAACGTGTTTATCAGACCTCTTTTGATAATTTAGGAGCAGGTTATGTGCTATGGTTCACGACTGCGCGAACAGAGAAGGGTTTTCCCTAAAAATTTTAGTGCGAAATGGCTCTGCCAGTGCAATTCGACCATTAATTCTTTGAGGGGGAGCTGGATATGTCTGATTTTGTAGTGAATTCTTAAGCTTGTGCCGTGTTTGGGTATTTTTTACAATTTACTGTGAATAAACCAGGTTGCAAGGAGGTTCGTGCGCAAATACCTGTTTTAACAAGTTGCTCGGAACGAAGCAGCAGTTGGGTGTGCGCTTTGAACTTCTGTGGGTGGTCTGGAGTTGGTTGGCGAATTGTTCGTCGTAATATGCATGCAGAGAGAGCAGAGGTGCTTTTTACGAAAAATGATAAAAACACGAAAAATCGTCAAAATATGGCTTTTTTGGCTTATTGGCGCACTTTTTGAGTGACGTCAGCAAGTGGGTCTGGGTCGGATGACGTCAGCAGGACGTCATCAGGTGACGTGGCGGCCTGAGACCGGTCCACAGGGGAGATGAGGTGGCAGCCAGGTGGACGAATGGAGGGCAGTGTGCGCGGTTGTGGCGTTGACGTAAGCGACAACAGGATGGTGATGCGGACGGACAGGTGTCGTCATATCGGGCCCCCTCCTGCACAACAAGGAATCTGTCAGAGGGGGCTCCGACGGAGTTTGGGAGCTACGCGTGTCCCCGCGTGACATCATCGTCTGACAGATATCGGACAATATCTGTCGGACATCGAGGGCCTTCCGAAATCCACGAGAACCGTTGGATTGCAGGCGCGCGATCTGACGGCTGTCGGGCAGGGAATCTGCACAGAGGATAAATTCAATATTTTTTAATGGTCGGACGTCGGGCCCCTCCGAAACCCATAATAACCATTGATCTGGAAAGGCCGCGATCTGACGGATATCGGGCCAGTAAGTTGCACGGAGGATAAATTCAATATTTTTTAACGGTCGGACGTCGAGCCCCTCCGAAACCCATAATAACCGTTGATATGGAAAGACCACGATCTGACGGATATCAGGCCAGTAAGCTGCACGACGGATAATGTTAATGAGCGGCTTAAAATAATAATATTTATCGGCAAGTTTGCCTGGCGGGACCCTTCGGTTTATGAATGATTTTCAATAGTTTTTAATGATTTCCTTTAATAAAATCATATTTGCCTGACGACATTAGGAAAAGGCAAAAACAAAGGTTTTTCATGCAAATTTTCACACAAGGCATATGAAGGTAAAACTTAGGATAAGCGGGTTTTGATGGATTTATATGGAAAAAGGCACATATTGGCTCCCAACCTTAGGATAAGGTGGGGAAGGTAGGTTTCATCATATTTTTTGCCTTTTAGTGGTATAAGGGTTCTCAAAAGGGTTTCTCCAAGGGTTTTTAGGCAAAAAATGGACAGTTGACTAGGTAAATAGGCTCAGATGGAGACAAGGGGTTAGACTTGGGTTCTTGACCTTAACCAGATGTTAATTCAATGCCCTGGGAGTGGAAATTACGGCTATAATGCCAAGGAGGGGATATTTATACATTGTTTGGGGTTTATAAACCATGGTGTTATAATAATAGGGGAGGTGAAGTATAGGGAGCTAGATAATAGAGTTAGAGGTTAATGAGGGGGGGGAAAATGTTACTGAAGAGCAATACTACTAAGTTTTCTTGAAAACAACTTAGTGTAAACAGTAGATCAAAATGAAAAGAACTTTACACAAGAAATGTGGCTTCTAAAGGCCATAAGAACCCACATAAAGCTTTGAGTATCCCTTATGATAATACCTGGTGCAGGGGTGTTAGTTATGAGTGGTACACAAAGGGAGAGAGGGGAGTTAGACATGCTCCACTGTGTTGTTTTGCCTGTACTTTCTTAGCAAGGTTGATCTTGGGAGGAACATCATTTCTGCAACCCCATCTACCTACCCAACTATTTTGCCTAGCATTTTTATTTCTTCTTGGTGGGTGCACTTGGACTTGCAAACGCCTTGAGTGCCTTTTCTTTTTCATTAGCTTTTTGCATTTACTTTCCTATCTAGCACTACCCTTATTTCTCCCAAGGCCTCAGATTAAGCAGCTGGGAACCTCATTTTCTCTGCCTAACTACTGATCTGCCAAGATTAAACAATTTGGACAAATTTCTTTCTCTATTCTACAACATAAATTGAAAACATGGCATGACCCAGATTAGACTGTTGGGTCATCCATAAAAATTTTAATAGGCCTGAAGGCATGTACACACTTGTTTTCTTTTGCAAATATGGAACCTTTGTAGCAGCAAAGTGGAGCATATTTGGCACTTGAATTTGCCAATCATGAAATATGAAACCTATTGGTATAGGTATCCAACACCATCCACAAGCCAATGGGCAAGTGGAGGTCACTAACAGAGCATTGGAAGGGATCCTAACCAAGGTAGTGAGCAGTAGCAAAAAGGACTAGGCAAACAGATTACTTGAGGCCACTTGGGCCTACAACACAACATTGAAGACCACCACCAGGTTCACACCCTATGAATTGGTCTATGGGAAGAAGGATTTGTTGCCAAGAGAGTTTGAATTCAATACCATAAGGATGGAAGCTCAGCTGGACCTAAACCTCAACCATGCACAGAAGGAGAGATTACTTCAGCTCAATGGATTCGATGAATACAGATTACAAGCCCTTCTCCATACAGAGGTAGTTTAGTGATGAGCCCCAATTTTGGTACAATTCGGGCTCATTTTGGCGTACTTCACTTGCTCAAACCATTCATCTTTCTTTGCTTATGCATGCATTTCTTAGTTATTTCGTGTTGTTTGTAGGAGGAATGCTAGACACTTTACCCACGTGACTAATGCATTGTGATTCCAGGTTTGTGCATGGAAAGGGGAACAAAAGACAACGTAAAGGGAGTTAAGGAGACATAAGGTGGCACTGTTGATTTTGTGGAAGGATGTCCACAGTATTGGGACAGTCCTCGTGATTCCCACCGAGAACTCCGAGCTCCTATCAATCTCCCCTCCGAGCCTCAGAAGTAGCCAGCTGTCCTACAGGAACAACAGTCATCAACTATTGACTGCCTCACAAATCCGTAGTTAAACTTCAGTGGATAGCCGAGCTCCTAGAATCAAGGCTACTTGGCGGATCATCATCTTTTTTGTATAAATATGGAGGTCGTAGCCTTAGATGGTTGTTGAATCTCTTGGGTTATCATCTCATTTTGTAATCAGTCCAGTTTTGTTTCCTTTTTCTGTAAGCCAGTTTGGCATGACGTTGAATGATTAATAAAGAGGACAGCTTGTGATCAATTCCTGAGTTTTTATTAGGAGACTATAGCTCTCAGGTTAGGGCCCAACCTGAGAGCCATAGATCCCCTCTGTTGTAGTATTGTTTTTAGTTCCTTTCCAGCACTTTACGTTTCCTTTGCACATGCAATTTGAATGGCAGTCTTGTAATTTGATTTTCTTATGAGCTAGGTAGATTTTATTTATGGTTCAGTCACTTTCACTTGTTTAGCATAGCACATGATACGTGATATCCATTGGAGCTCCATTAAAATAGTTTGTTAAGGCTCACTGCCATCTCGTTTGAGGGTTGGGGTGTAGTCTATAGCAGACCACAAAAATACGCATGAGTTGGTTGATACAGTTATGATTTGGATTTAAATGTTTCCTTGTCATTTATAAGAACCACACATCTATTCAGCACAGTGCCATATGTATTCCTCCTTGCGTTTTGGATCACTGTTCAATAAAATCACAGTATACTTAGCGTAGAGTGATGCTTTCTTGGCTTGATCAACAGTTTCGGTCATTTGTTTCATTTACACTCTTCTCCATCTCGTTCATTACCATGTTTTCTGCTTTAACCTTGCATGCAACCACGTTTCTCTGCTTTTCACCACGTTCTGCCCGTCCCTAAAACATCTCCTAATCCTCGCTTAGCCTCATTCCTTGACCTTTCACGTCCAACACTCCAACACACTCCCTCCACCTATTTTCTATCTCATCCTTCCATTCCCAAGCCATCACCAGCCTGATCCATCCCTCTCACATCCCTTCCTACCCGTCCATCACTGTTCCCTCACCTCAGTCCTCCACGTTCGACATCCTGTAGCAATTCAGAGACATCCTGTAGAAAACCCTGAGTTTCCTGTAGAATCCCCTGCAGACATCCTGTAGGAGGTCTTCCACGCGGTTGCTGAGCTTCTGCACGTGGGACACCTCTGTGGATGGATGCCAAGGGCCCATAGGGACCTCACTTGGCCTCCCCAATCTATCCCACGCTTTCCTTCCTTCCCCATCCCATCTGCACAATCAAACCCTAATAAATAAACAAAGCACCATCACTCCATCTACTTAACGAAAAAGTATAAAAACATGTCTTTGATAATGTCAGTAGTATAGATTCATGCATTTCCTCTTGTTAGATGTAGTAGCAGCCTTGGTAGAAAGATTACTCATCCTCATTGCATCATAGGGATTAGACTAGTCGAATTAGGGTTTCCTAGGGTTACATGCGTTGAATTACTTTTTGTCAATTAGCTTAGTCTTCTTTGAGCTAGCTTTCATCCATCATTGATAAAGCTTCTTCTGTGAGCCTATAGAAGTTGGCTTGGAAACCCTAACAGACTTGTGGCCAGCTTGACCAGTGACAGTTGCGACAAGATTCTAGTACTTGTGCATATAGCACCGTCGCTTCCAATTTTGTAACGGAACAACCAGGTTGATAAAATGAGAGACAGGAAGCCCTCAGGAGTTGTAGATTTATTGCTACAAAATACTGGAGCTCACCATCTTTTTGGCGCCGTTGCCGGGGAAGCGTCAGAGTATTAGAAATTGTTGCTTTTCTTCTAATTTCTTACTCTCACTTTCTTCTAAGTAGTTTATTTCATTTCCATTATGCAATTTCATCCATGCAACAGTAGAGTAGCCTTTCCTGCTTTCATAGAATAGTTTTCCTGCTTTCATAGATTAAACTTTCAATTCTGCAAGTGTAGATTAGCATTTCAAGTTTTGCAATCAATTTATTTCATTTTGCAGGAGCACATGAAAAGAAACACTCAAGCAATCAAAAAGAAGTCTTCTTGCTTCATGCCTCGTAGGAACAGAGATAGATCAGGAAAATTCCTACCTAACACCCCCACCACCTCACTCAGTCACCCTTCACTCTTCGGTGACAGCAGTGACTCAGAGGAAACTATAGGTGAACACCACGAGGCATACCCAAGCCCTATAGAGGAAGAAAAGTTAGAGACCACTCCACCTGAAACTATGGCTAACAATCAAGGAGGAAACGAGAGGATAGAAGGTGCCTTCCCTATCCGAGAGACCAATGGTGAGATGAAAATGAAAAACATTAGCCCCTCTGCTTTACCCCATTTCCATGGGTTGACTTCCGAAGATCCTGATACTTTCCTGTTTGAATTTGCTGTCCTCTGTAGAACCTATGACTATACTGAGGATGAACAAAAGCTAAAACTTTTCCCTTCCACCCTCAAGGATGCAGCACTACGCTGGTTCATGGGTTTACCTGGGAATAGTATCACCTCATGTGCTCAGATGCAGCAAGCCTTTAATGACAAGTACCGGGATTATTGTAGGTC